>ML104689.1:265345-501424 GCA_003697995.1 Taxidea taxus jeffersonii | reverse complement strand
AAAGTGCAACATCCCTTCCTAATCAAAACTCTTCAAAGTGTAGGGATAGAAGGCACATACCTCAATATTATCAAAGCCATCTATGAAAAACCCACGGCAAGTATCATTCTCAATGGAGAAAAACTGAGAGCTTTTCCGTTAAGGTCAGGAACACGCCAGGGATGTCCGCTATCACCACTGCTATTCAACAGAGTACTAGAAGTCCTAGCCTCAGCAATCAGACAACAAAAAGAAATTAAAGGCATCCAAATCGGCAAAGAAGAAGTCAAACTATCGCTCTTTGCAGATGATATGATACTATATGTGGAAAACCCAAAAGGCTCCACTCCAAAACTGCTAGAGCTTGTACAGGAATTCAGGAAAGTGTCAGGATATAAAATCAATTCACAGAAATCAGTTGCATTTCTTTACACCAACAACAAGACAGAAGAAAGAGAAATTAAGGAGTCAATCCCATTTACAATTACACCCAAAACCATAAGATACCTAGGAATAAACCTTACCAAAGAGTCAAAGAATCTATACTCAGAGAACTATAAAGTACTCATGAAAGAAATTGAGGAAGACACAAAGAAATGGAAAAATGTTCCATGCTCATGGATTGGAAGAATAAATATTGTGAAAATGTCTATGCTACCTAAAGCTATCTACACATTTAATGCAATGCCTATCAAAATCCCTTCCATTTCTTTCAAAGAAATGGAACAAATAATCCTAAAATTTATATGGAACCAGAAAAGACCTCGAATAGCCAAAGGAATATTTAAAAAGAAAGCCAAAGTTGGTGGCATCACAATTCCAGACTTCAAGCTCTACTACAAAGCTGTCATCATCAAGACAGTATGGTACTGGCACAAAAACAGACACATAGATCAATGGAACAGAATAGAGAGCCCAGAAATAGACCCTCAACTCTATGGTCAACTAATCTTTGACAAAGCAGGAAAGAACATCCAATGGAAAAAAGATACTCTCTTCAACAAATGGTGTTGGGAAAATTGGACAGCCACATGCAGAAAAATGAAATTGGACCATTTCCTTACACCACACACGAAAATAGACTCAAAATGGATGAAGGATCTCAACGTGAGAAAGGAATCCATCAACATCCTTGAGGAGAACACAGGCAGCAACCTCTTCGACCTCAGCCGCAGCAACTTCTTCCTAGGAACAATGCCAAAGGCAAGGGAAGCAAGGGAAAAAATGAACTATTGGGACTTCATCAAGATCAAAAGCTTTTGCACAGCAAAGGAAACAGTCAACAAAACCAAAAGACAACTGACAGAGTGGGAAAAGATATTTGCAAATGAGATATCAGATAAAGGGCTAGTGTCTAAAATCTACAAAGAGCTTAGCAAACTCAACACCCAAAGAACAAATAATCCAATCAAGAAATGGGCAGAGGACATGAACAGACATTTCTGCAAAGAAGACATCCAGATGGCCAACAGACACATGAAAAAGTGCTCCACATCACTGGGCATCAGGGAAATACAAATCAAAACCACAATAAGATACCACCTCACACCAGTCAGAATGGCTAAAATGAACAAGTCAGGAAATGACAGATGCTGGCGAGGATGTGGAGAAAGGGGAACCCTCCTACACTGTTGGTGGGAATGCAAGCTGGTGCAACCACTCTGGAAAACAACATGGAGGTTCCTCAAAAAATTGAAAATAGAGCTACCTTATGACCCAGCAATTGCACTACTGGGTATCTATCCTAAAGATACAAACGTAGTGATCCAAAGGGGCACGTGTACCCGAATGTTTATAGCAGCAATGTCCACAATAGCCAAGTTATGGAAAGAACCTAGATGTCCATCAACAGATGAATGGATAAAGAAGAGGTGGTATATATATACGATGGAATACTATGCAGCCATCAAAAGAAATGAAATCTTACCATTTGCGACGACATGGATGGAACTAGAGCGTATTATGCTTAGCGAAATAAGTCAACTGGAGAAAGACAACTACCACATGATCTCCCTGATATGAGGAAGTGGAGATGCAACGGGGGTGGGAGTTAAGGTGGTAGGAAAAGTAAAAATGAAAGAAGATGGGATTGGGAGGGAGAAAAACCAAAAGAGACTCTTAATGTCATAAAACAAACTGAGGGGGGTTGGCGTGGGAGGGGTTGGGAGAGGGTGGTGGGGTTACATTATATGTTTAAATAAAGCTTAAATAAAGTAAAAAAAAAAAAAGACTGAAATCGTGTCATTTGCAACAACTCGGATAAAGCTAGAGAGTATTATGCTAAGCAAAATAAGTCAGTCAGAGAAAGACAAATACCATATGATTTCACTCATATGTGGAATTTAAGAAACAAAACAAATTATCATAAGGGAAAAAAAAAGAGAGAGGCAAGCCAAGAAACAGGCTCTTAATTATAGAGAACAAACTAATGGTTATTAGAGGGGAGGCAGGTGGGGTGAATGGGTGAAATCTGTGATGGGGATTAGGGAGTGCACTTGTGAGAAATGGAAGTGTTGAATCACTATATTACACACTTGAAATTAATATTACACTGCATGTTAACTAACTGGAACTTAAATAAAAACTTAAAAATGATTAATTAAAAATTAAATTAAAATTAAAATTAAATTTAAATTTAAATTAAAAAAATAAAAATAAAATAAAGTTAAATTAAAAAGATATCAATATCTCTTTGATAAACTATAAAATTAATTTTAACCACCAGTTTCCCCCTTCTCTTTTGCTTCCTTGAACTTAGTATATTGATCGTAAAGTTTTTTGGAAAAACAAACTAGCATTAATAGTAAAAACAAAATAAAATAAAAAATAAAGTGGCATGTAGGGGTAGGGGATGAGGTATGGTTTGTCTCTGCAGATATTAGAACATATTGTAAAATGTTTATAATTAAAATAGTGTTATATTAGCTCAGAACAGATAAATTAATAGAGCAGAAAAAAAATCCCACTTGAATATGGACCTTTAATTTTGGTAAAGATGGCATCTCAAATTATGGGGAAAAGATGGAGGTTTTAATAAGTGGTGTTGTGTCAATAGGATAGCTTTATTGGAAAACAACAAAATTGAAACCTAATCTTAAATCACCTGCATTTGTGTGTGTTTAGTAATTAGCTCTGTTAGCTCTCATCCAACATGTTCTACTAGATGGATTGTCACATCCAGCTCTCCTTGATGTGGCCAGCCTATCTTCTGTCCAATCTCACTGAGTTCGTTTAGCTCTGGTGCTGATCCCTACCTTAATCAGTTGGGGCAGATGTATATATTTACATCCAATTATGAACTTACGTGCCACTGTGAAATATGTACAAAAAAGATTTTTAAATTTACTTTTCTTAAAAAATATCTGTTTATTATAGCCAAAAGAGCTATAAGATCTCTTAGAACCAAAGTATAGTTTAATGAAATTATATATTATTAATGTATATTATATGTAATGCACATGTCCAAAGGGAATGGTATAACTGATCAGTTAAAAAATAAGTGGTCCCTGTTTCAGACTTTCCATTTCAAATCTCATTGATCCCTCAAGTGTTTTGCAACTGACTTTACTTTGCATAGTTCATTTATTTGGCTTGGAATCTGATGAAAGAATTCTGACTTCTTGATAAGCTCTTGGAACAGGCCTCTGTTACTATGGGAAGGTATCCAAAATTTATGGATCAGTAATCTAATCCAGACTGGCAACTCCCATGGAATGAACTGAATTTCCCTTTTGCTGTATTTACTCTCTCTCATGGAACACCTGGTCATAAGCTCTATTCATCACCTCAGGCTACTCTTCAAAATCATCTTTATAGACCATGCTCCTTTCTTTCATTTAGCAACCAATTCTCCATGTCTGTACTGATAAGTTGAATGACACGAACCATTATGTAAATGCCATATCTGACAGTTTTTGTAGTTCAGGGTCTATCTCCTGTACAACAGATTTCATACTTTTTAAGTAGATAACAGTCAATATGGAACACTATTTTATGTACAGAAAATGGTGAGTCCCATCTCTTATATGATAATGTATATAGGAAAAAGTATTTTCTGGGAACAAACAATATCATAAAGTGCAAAAGAGGTATATAACTTTAGGAAGAAAAGCAGAATGTTTTTCAATCATTTTAGGAAATGTACTAAGAAATAGGGGATACGATAATACCAGACAAAAACTTTAAACTTTTGAGGTTCTAGAAAAATTTTCAACATAGTTGAAAAAGTCACGATGATAATTAGATTTTAGCCTCAACTTTTCCAGTTTTGTGCCTTTGAAGCAATAACTTTAATTTAATTTCCCTGATTATATCACTGAAAGATTGGTGCAGGTAACTGTTAAGAGCATTTCAAAATCTGACTTTGATTAATCTAAACCTTGATACCAGACATACACATAAGACTGGATTTTCAAGTGACTTAAGCTAACATGCTTTGATTTGAGTTATATAGAAAAGATTCTGTTCTTTAAAAAAAAATCTGCTTACCATACACTGGATCTGAAAATATATTTGATTTCTTTTTGATCATGAAAGCTATTAGGAGAAATTATTTTTTTAAGGCTTGTCAACCTATGAATCCAGACTTTTAAGCATGAACGTTGTTCTCTAAAAATACAAGAAAGGGACACAAATGGAGAAGAGCACTTTAAAAAGAGGAGAAAGAAACCTTTTCCTATTTTGAAATCAATCTTCAATCAGTTTATTTGTTTATTTATTTTTTAATAAATAGCAGTCAACCTCCAGGTGAATTTTCAGTATGCTTTTCTCTTTGATTCTCATGGGTATTGCTAAACAAGATGTCCAGGGGAGAAAAATCCACCTGATTAAAAATTTGTCTATGGTGGAAGAGATGGGAGCAATGTTACGCTTTTTATGTTTTTTTTTTTTTCAGAGATAATTGTATTAAACAAAGGTCATAAGAAATTTAGATTAAAACCAGATATACGTGTTGCAGTGAAGGGATATACATGTTAATATATGCAAATACATCTTATAAAAATACAATATGAATGGAAGAAAAATGAACAATGTGCTGTGATGTAATATTTGTATACCCATCTATCCTGGCATGCCTGCATATATATCAACAAAGTTCTAAACAAAGCTGTAGAATATTGAACATGTATATATGTGTGCAGTATAATAAAATCCAAAGGAGGCATAACTTCAAGAAAATAGTAGGTATGTTCTTCCCACAATTCTAAAAAACTTACTGATAAAGAGGCAGAGGTTATAATTATACAACATAAATATTTCAAATTTGGGGGGGGTCCAAGGAAGATTCTCAGGGTAGGAGAGAACATTTGTAGTGACTTATTCTAGAAAGAGCTGGTTGCCTTTGACCTCAAGAAATCAGTCCGTGTCTCAAAACAGATGCAAACTAAAAGTGGGGAAAACAAATAGATAAATAAAGACACCAGCCAACTCCAACTGCAGGGGGATCCTTTTTGCAGGCAGAAAGTAATTATCCAGATGGAAGTTAGCCAGGACACCAGAGAGAGAGTGAATATTCCTATCCCGTCTCAGAATTCTGTGGGATTTTTAATGAACACAAATGGTCATGACCTTGAGTTTTATGCTCCATCCACAAGAAGAACTTCTTAACAGCAGTGCTGGGGTGTTCTCGCCCTCAACCCCTGCTGTGGGGCACTGATTCAGAATCAAGGATTAAGAAATCTGTGAATGCCATGAGGATAATGAGGACCCCTGCAAAAATTATTCGGTTCAGTTAAATGACTAATTTACAGGATAGTAACAGCACTGTTTGGCTGCTAGTAGCAAACTCAAAACTGCCCAGTGAATTTCCACAGACAAATTTAGTATTTTATGACAAAGCGACATCTATAACCTCTTAATACTGCTTCTGCTGCCTTGGAACAGTTCTCCCATTCTCCCCAATACCAGTCTTACTTTTGTTTATTAGTCAAGCCCTCCCTGTATTGGTCTAATTTTGCACACATGTATTTGAATTGTGATGAATGGATGACAGATAAGCCAGATTGCAAATCATAAGTGAGCAGAGGTCCATGTAATGTAAATCACACGGGCCAGCATCCACTTTCTTGCCAAGGCAGTAGCCTTGGACGTTGCCAGATAAAATGATACCCCTCAGGTTGAATACTGAGCATCATTGATAACATGATAGACTCTTCTAGAACTTAACATGAACCAAATTCTGGCTCTGTGGCTTCAGCCCACAAACTGCCAAAAAGAGAAAGCCTCTAGGACACTGCTATAATGAAATTGTAAGACAAAAATGAGAAAGTAACTCACTTTTTGATCACTTCCTATGTGCCAGTTCTTATACTAGGAATTTTATGTATGTATTGGAATGGGAACTATTGATGTTATTTAACAGATAAGCTGGAGGGAAGGGTGTTATTTCTATGCAGGATCCAGCAACCAACATCTCCCCAAGCTCCTTTGTAATTAAAAATATAAAACATATCTACAGGCACATAGGCACATGTACACTCATGCACTCAAGCACAAACTCAGACTAGAAATTCATGCTGTTCAAATAGATCTGGGAAAAAGAAACATTGTGGTATGATTATTCCATCTTATTGCATTGTGTCTGTTGTAGAACTATTATAAATTGTAGCATAGTTGCCTAAATCCAGAGAATAATATTGTATCATACCAGACACTTATTTCCCTATTTCCTCTTGATATGTCCCCTCACACTTCATCTGTTGTACTCTACTAAAGGGGGGGCAGCTCTTTTAAATATTCACCATATTTGCTTGCTTCTATCAGAATTCGGCTAGTAGGAGTAACTGACATGCCATTGAAGGATGAGAGAAATAAAAATCCAGGCAGAGTGTGTCTCCTTTCTCTCTCCCTCAGACAGCGGACAGTGGCTTTGTTCTCTCTCCTGGCTTCAGAATCTGTCAGAGTTGTCCCTTTTTCCTGGTCCCAACTCTAGACAGGAAATCCAACTTCGGTTAATGTTCTGATTGTTAATGTTCTCCTTTCTTCAGTCTTTTGGTCCGAAGGTGATAACACTGGCTTGCCTTATTGCTTTTTTGATGGTATTATCTGCAGTGTAAAAGATAGTTTTGATGAAGTCTAATTTACATTTTTTTTTTTTTTTGGCCACTTGCACTTTTAACTAAGAAACTGTTGACTAATCCAAGGTCAAAATGATATACTACCCCTACTCTTTTTCTAAGATTTTTGTAGTTTTAGCTCTTACTTTTAGATCTAGGGATTCTTCTGAGTAAACTTTATCTTTACACATGGATATCTAGTTGCCCTAGGACCTTTTGTTGAAAAGATTATTCTTATCCCATTTAACTGACTTGATACACTTGATTACTGTAGCTTTGTAGTAAGTGTTGAAAAGAGACATATGGCTCCTCTAAATTTGTAACTTGTTTAAAGGTTGTTTTGCCTGTTCTGGGGCTTTTAAATTTCCATGTAAATTTCAGATCAGTATGTAAATTTCTGCCAAAAGGCCAGGAATAATTTTGAGAGGGAACTACACTGAATATGCAGATCAATTTAGGGAGTACTGCCATCTTAATATCTTACTGTGTCTTCACTTCATGGTGATGGGATGTCTTTCCATTTTTTTGGCTTTTCATTAATTTATTTCAAAGATATTTGCTTTCATTAATAGCTTTTACTTCTTTAACTTTAAAAAAAAATTAATTCCAGTATAATGAACATGCAGTATTATATTAGTTTCAGGTGTGCAATATAATGATTCAACAATTCTTAGTGCTCACATTACTTAGTGCTCATCAGGATAAGTGTACTTTTAATCCCCTTCACCTATTTCACCCATCCCTCCACCAAATTCCCCTCCAGTAACCATAGTTTGTTCATTAATAATTTTAATATTAAGTCTTGCACATCTTTTGTGATACTTATTCCTAAGTATTCTTTTTGATGCTATTGTCATCTACATTGTTATTTTTTTTTTAAGATTTTATTTATGTATTTGACAGAGAGAAGGAGAAGAAGAGAAAGCCCAAGCAAGGGGAGTGTCAGGAAGAGCGAGAGGGAGAAGCAGGCTCTCCGATGAGCAGAAATCTCTATGTGGGGCTCTATCCCAGAACGCTGGGATCATGACCTGAGCCAAAGGCAGACACTTAAGGAACTGAGCCACACAGGTGCCCTGCATTATTTTTAAATTTAATTTTTAAGTTGTTTACTGTTACTTTGTAGAAACATAATTGATTTTTATATTGATGTCATATAATGCAAACTTAATGAACTCTTTCACTACTTATAATAGTTTTTATTTGTGGAATCCTTAAGATTTCTATATACAAGGTCCTATCATCTGTAGATCATAGTGCTTATGCCTTCCTTTCCAATATGGGTGCCTTTTATTTCTTTTTCTTGCCTAATCATCCTGGGTAGAATCCATAAATATGCTGTTGAATAAAAGTGATGAGAACAAACATCACTGTCTTGGCACTGATTTTAAGTTGTAAATATTCAGTCTTTCAGATTAAGTATGTTGTTAGCTGTGGGTATTTTGTAGATGCACTTTAACAGGTTAGGATAATTCTTTTCTCTTTCTAGTTTGTTGATGTCTTTCTTTCTTTCTTTCCTTTCTTTTTCTTCCTTCCTTCCTTCCTTTCTTCCTTTCTTTCTTTTCTTTTCAATCATGAAAGGATGTTGGATTTTTTCAATGGTATTTCTGTGCCTGTTAAGATAATCATGTGTTTTTTGTCCTTTAGTTTATTACTGTGATATATTACATTGAATGAATTTTGGATGTTAAAACAATGTTACATTCTTAGGTTAAATTCTACTTGGCTAGGCATATAATCCTTTTCATATTTTGTGGATTCAATTTCCTAGTATTTTGTTAAGAATGTTTACATCTACATTTATAAGGGGTATTAGTGAATAGTTTTCATTTCTTGCTTTGTCTTTGTCTGGTTTTGTTATCAGGGTATCATTGGCTTCTTAGGATGAATTGAAAAGTATTTCTTTTCTCTTCTATATTTTATAAGATTTTGTGAAGGATGAGTATTAACCCTTTTTTAATTTTTTAAAAGATTTTATTTTTATTTATCTGACAGAAAGAGATCACAGGTAAGGAGAGAGGCAGGCAGAGAGAGAGGGGGAAGCAGGATCCTTGCTGAGCAGAGACACCCCCCCCCCAATGTGGGGCTTGATCCCAGCACCCTGAGACCATGACCTGAGCCAAAGGCAGAGGTTTAACCCACTGAGCCACCCAGGCGCCCTGTATTAGCTCGTTAAATGTTGATATAATCTACCTGTGAAACTGTCTTACCTGGAATATTTGTGGGAAATTTTTGAATTACTTTGTTTTTGGATATTCAGATTATCTATTGCTTCATGAATCATGCCATTAATTTATGTCTTTCTAGGATTTGTTCATTTCATCTAGGTTTTCTACTTTTTTGGCATACAGTTATTCATAATATTCCCTCAGAATCACTTTTTTTAATTTCCATAAGATGAAAGGTAATACATCCATTTCCTCTCTCCATATATATCTCTGTTTCAATGCTTTACTAACAATTGAAAATAAACCCCAAAAATGGACATGATGACATCTTAGACATCAAGAGTCTAGGGAAATAGGTTTGCATTTTGTCTCTTTTTCCCCCTTTAATTAAATACATCTTAGCAAAAGTAGATTTCAAAGATTTAGATTTTGTAAATTTAAATTATATTTTGTAGATTTTTGTAGATTTAGTTGGAAAACATTAGCATGAAAATATCTCTGGCTCACCTCTATATAGAAGCTCATAAATAAAGTATTTCTCATAAATTAGCTAAAATTATTATGAATAGACAAGGCCTAACAGGAAATGTATCTGATACTACTTTCCATCTGAAAATACTACAAATAAGAGAAAAGAACAGATTTTCATAATTGACATATTTAGCCAAAGTATGCTGTTTTTAATTTTTCATTAATTTTAAGATAAAAAGAGAAAAGTTTTGATTTGAGGGTACCTGGATGGCTCAGTGGGTTAAGCATAGGCCTTTGGCTCAGGTCATGATCTCAGGGTCTTGGGATCAAGTTCTGCATCAGGCTCCCTGCTCAATGGGGAGTCTCCTTCTCCCTCTCTCTCTGTCACTCCCCCTGCTTGTGCTCTCCCTGTCTCTCTGTGTCAAATAAATAAATAAAATCTTTTTAAAAAAAGTTTTGATTTGGAGCTATCATAATCCTCATTATGTAAAACATATTAAAATAAGTATATTATTCCAACATATTCTGAATTATAGGTTCCTTTCCTAAAACCACTTTTTAGATGTTTTCTTCACACCTGATTTTTTGCATGATAAATTAAAAGTTAGGTATAGTATCGTCTTATCAAAAGTTGCCACCTAAATCCTTGATTCATGAGCTTCTACATATGGGCGAGCCAGTGGGATATTTTTATGTTCTCTTGAATGTTGCCAAAAATGCCATTAGGTTGATATCTAAATTAAGTCTCCTCACAATGCGCTATTCTCTAAAAGGGAAAAGGAGTCCAATTTGTCATGAAGGAATCTTCCAGTCTTGACCCCATCTTCCCAGTAGTTGTTAAGCACAGAAGATAATTTATTTAACTGATACAAATATTTTATGAAATACATGTTAGAACAACATTTGCAAGTAGCTATTGACTTCCTCATTCTCATTGGGAAATTTATATTTAAATAAGATCCAGGCTGATGGAAAACTTAAGTGAAGTCCATTGGTTGTTTGTATTCTTCCATTTCTGCCACATCCCACCCATGCTTAACTACCCTTACTGAGTACATACTCTGCCAGATGCCATGGACATACAGAAATTAAGTTAAGACTTTGTTCTCTAGGAGTTAACATTACACAACTAAGTAAATACAGTGTTACATGAAATGAGTACCAGGTCAAGAGAGGCATATTGTGCTGTGGGAGAACAGAAAGAAAAGAGGTCAGTCTGAATGACAGGGACTGAAAATGATGTGCAGATGTGAAGCCCTTTGACTTGAGCTTTGAATGATGGCTTGGCATTTCCTTGATTCAAAACAATCCCAAGTTAATAAAATCTTATGAAAATTATATTGATATATAATATACTCAGGAAAAGCCCATAAGCGTGCTATGAATGAGCTATGGAATAGGCAGAAAAAAGTAATAGGTTATGAGTTTAAAGAAATAAGAAAGGGCTTATTTGTGAAGTATTTCTCATGCTGTGTTAAGATGTTTTGATGATATACTATACAAAAATATGAATTATGAGAGAGTTTTAAGATAGGAATAAATTATATTTAAGTCCTTAAGGTTCTTTCAAAGGGGTAATAAAAGAAAAAAGATAAAGGTCTGTATTGACTTCTTGGTAGAGGTAAATTTCCCTTTACTCCATCTTTAGGTTTTCGTAAGAGTTATAGGTATCCCCATATTTTTAGGAAAGAGAAAAATGTCTTAGTCTTCATAGGAGTAAATTCTCTCCCTTTATTGTCCTGTTTCATATTCCCTATTATGGTTCTCTGCCTTTGGATTCAGACTTTGTCCCATGAAGATGGTATAATAAGACAGGTTGATGTGTCCTAATAGAGGAAGCTTAGACCTTTTGTTCTGAGGCTTAGGGGGTAAAAAACAAACTCTCTTTCCTTGTCCTCTTTGTTTTTGGATGCATTAGAAGAGTTAGGATTTCACTCCTTCAGACAGGAGTTTCTCAAATCATTATTGTTTATACTTAGGCCAGATAATTCTTCACTGTGGGAGACTGTCCTATGCATTATAAGAAGTTTAGCATTATCTATGACTTCTAGCCACTGGGTGCCAAAGCATGCCCCAGTTGTGCTAACCAAAAATGTCTCCAGACATTGCCAAATATCTCCTGGGATGGTAGAATTGTTCCCATCTGAGAACCACTGTTTTAGAGACAAAGGGGGACAAGGAGGCTTTCAGTCTATGGGTATCAGGATAATACTGGCCTCACAGAATGAATTTGGAAGTTTCCCTCCATTTCTATTTTTTGGAATAGTTTGAGAAGAATAGATATTAAATCTTCTTTGATATGTTTGGTAGAACTTGCCAGTGAAGCCATGTGGTACTGGACTTTTTTTGATTGGTACTGGAGTTTTTTTATTACTGACTCAATTTACATGATTTTTATAAACAGAAAATCATAAACACTCAACCAAGAAACTGTTAGATAAAAAAAACAAATTCAGTAAAGATACAGAATTAACATAGAAAAATCAGGAATGTTTTACTGCATTAACAATGAACTTTCTGAAAAAGAAAATGAAATTGATCCAATTTATAATAGCATCAAAAATAATAAAATACTTAAGAATAAATTTAACTAAGGAGGTAAGAGATCTGTACTCTGAAAACAGTAAGACATTGATGAAAGAAATTGAAGAAGACACAATAAATGGAAAGGTGTCCCACGTTCATGGATTGGTAGAATTAATATTGTTAAAATATCGATGTTACCAAAAGCCATCTATAAACTCAGTGTAATTCCTATCAATGTTTCAATAGTTTTTTTTTTCATAGAAGTAGACAAAGCCCTCCTAAAATTATTTTTTTTTAAGATTTTATTTGTTTATTTGACATAGAGAGATCATAAGTAGGCAGGGGGAGAGGGGGAGCAGGGTCAGACCCTGAGATCATGACCTGAGCCGAAGGCAGAGGTTTTAACCCACTGAGCCACCCAGGCAGCCAGCACTCCTAAAATTTATATAGAACCACAAAAAGTTCTGAATAGCCAAAGAAGTCTCAAGAAAGAACAAAGCAGGAGGCATCACACTTCCTGACTTAAGCTATACTATAAAGTTATAGTTATCAAAACAGTATGGTACTAGCATAAAAATAGGCAAATAGTCTAATGGAACAAAATTGAGAGCTCAGAAATAAACCCAAGCATATGTGGTCTACTCATGTTTGACAAGAGAAACAATACTCAAAGAAGAAAAGACAGTGTGTTTCAATAAGTGGTACTAGGATAATTGAATATTTGAAATTGGATCCCTATCTTATATCACAGACAAAAACTAACTCAAAATGGATTAAAGATTTAATTGTAAGACTTGAAACCATGAAACTCCTAGAAGAAAAATAGGAGTAAAACTTCTTGGCATGGGTCTCAGTACTTTTTTTTTTTTTTAAGATATGACACCTACAGAACAAACAACAAAATAAAAAAGAAACAAGTAGAACTCCATCAGACTAAAAAGTTTCTGCAAAGAAAAAGCCAATCAACAGTGTGAAAAGAAAGTCTATGTATTGGGAAAAATATTTATGAACCATATATCTGATAAGGTATATATGTATATATCTCCAAAATATGTAAAGAACTCATGCAACTCAAAAGCAAAAAAAAAAAAAAGCCTAAAACCCCAAAACACCTAATTTAAAAATGGGCAAAATTACCAATAATATTTTTCAAAGAACTAGAACAAATAATCCAAAAAATTATATGGAATCATAAAAAGACCCTGAATAGCCACAGCAATCTTCAAAAAGAAGAATAAAATTACAATCCCAGATAGCAAGATATACTACAAAATTGTATTAATCAAAGCAGTATCGACTGGCTCAATAAAAGACATCTAGACCAGTGGAATAAAACAGAGAGCCAAGAAATAAACCCATACCTTTATGGCCAATTAATCTCTGACAAAGGAGTCAAAGAATATACAATGGGAAAAAGACAGTCTGTTCAACAAATGGTGTTGGGAAAAATGCAGAAGACCTCTGCATGAAAAATGAAACAGGACTACTTTCCTACACAATACACAAAAATAAACTCAAACCATATTAAAACCTAAATGTGAGGGGCACCTGAGTAGCTCAGTGGGTTAAGTCTCTGCCTTCGGCTCAAGTCATGATCTCAGGGTCCTGGGATCGAGCCCCACATCAGGCTCTCTGCCCATTGGGAAGCCTGCTTCCCCCACCCTTTTCTCTGCCTACTTGTGATCTCTCTCTCTCTGTCAAATAAATAAATAAAATTTAAAAAACCAACAAAACAAAACAAAAAAAAACTAAATGTGAGACTTGAAGCCATAAAATCCCTAGAGGAAAACAGGGAGTAATCTCTTTGACTTCAGCTGTTAGAATCATTTTTCTAGATAAGTCTCCTTGGGCAAGGGAAACAAAAACAAAATTTAATTACTGGGACTACACCAAAATAAAAAATCTTTTACACAGTAAAGGAAATAATCAACAAAAAGACAACCTACTGAAAGGGAGGAGATATTTACAATGATATATTCAATAAGGGGTTAAGATCCAAAAAATATAAAAAACTGATATAACTCAACACCTAAAGACCAAATAATCCAATTTAAAAATGGGTAGAGGACATGAATACACATTTTCCAAGGAAAACATACAGATGATCAAGAGACACATGAAAAGATACTCAATGTCACTAATCATTGGGAAAATACAAATCAAAACCACAATGAAATATCCCCTCACACCTGTCAGAATGGCTAGAATCAGGCACAAGATATAACAAGTATTGGCAAGGATGTAGAGAAAAAAAGAACCTCATATATTGTTGGTGGGAATGCAAATAGTGCAGCCACTGTGGAAAACAATATGGAAATTCCTCAAAAAATTAAAAATAGAACTATCATATGATCCATTAATTCCACTACTAGATATTACCCAGAGAAAATAAAAGCACTAATTCAAAAAGATACATGCAATATATGCACACTTATGTTTTTTGAGTTTTTATTTACAATACTAAGATATGGAAGCAACTCAAGTGTCCACTGAAAGGTGAATGGATAAAAACAATATGATATATAGTTATATATATATAACTAGTTACACACACACACACAGCTGTAAAAAAGAATGAAACTTTGCCATTTTCAATAACATGAAAGAAATCTAGAGGATATAATTCTAAGTGAAATAAGTCTGTCAGAAAAAGACAAATACCATATAATTTCAGTTATGTGGAAATTAAGAAACAAAACAAATGAACAAAGAAAAGAGAAACAATCAGAAAGAACCCCAGGCTCTTAAATATAGAAAACAAACTCAAGGGCGCCTGGGTGGTTCAGTCAGTTAAGTGGTTGACTCTTGCTTTGGCTCAGGTCATCATCTCAGTGTCATGGGATGAAGGCCCACATCAGGCTCTGCACTCAGCATGGAGATTGCTTGAGACTCTCTGTTATCTCCCTCTGCCTGCCCCCCCGACCCCCGACTCGTGTTTCCTTTCTCTCTAAAATAAATAAAATCTTAAAAAAAAAAAAAAAAAGACAACAAATTCATAGTTGGCAGAGGGGAGTGATGTGGATGGGGAGATGGATGAAATAGGTGGAGGAGATTAAGAGCATACTTATAGTAATGAGCACTAATATACAGAATTGTTGAATCATATTGCACACCTGAAGCTAATATAACACTGTATGTATAATTCACTGCATGAATAAAAATAAATAAAATTATAAAAATTAAAAATAATTTTAATATGGTCAAAGGCCCTGAATAGACATTTCTTCAAAGGAGATGTATGAAGGGCGAATAGGTATATAAAAAGATGCTAAGGATCACTACTTATTAAGAAAATGCAAATTTTGAACCACAATGATCTATCACATCACATCTGTTAGAATGGCCATCGCCATCATCAAAAGGAAAGAGATAACAAATGCTGGTATGATGTGGAGAAAGGAAACACATGTGTACTATTGGTGAAACTGTAAATTGGTACAGCCAGTGTGGAAAGTGCTATGGGAGATCCTCAAAACATTAGAAATGGGACTAATTTTTAATTAAAATTTTATTGATTAATTAATTAAGAGTTTGTTTTCTATATTTCTAACTTAAAAAAATTAGAAATGGGACTACCATATATTCCAGCAATTCCACTTCTGGAAATATATCCAAAGGAAATGAAATCTAGCTTGAAAAGATATCTGCAGCCTTACATTCATAGCAGCATTATTTATAATAGCCAAGACATTGAAAGAACCTGAGTGAATGAATAAAGAAGTTATAGTGTATGTGTGTATGTGTGTGTGTGTGTGTGTGTGTGTGTATACATATATGGTAGGATATATAAACATGGATTGACCTTAAATACATTATGCTATGTGAAATAAGTCAGACAGAAAAAGACAAATATTTTATTATTTCACTTACACATAGAATCCTAAAAATACATACATACATACATACATATATACTGAAAACTCATAGAGAAAAAGATTGGACTTGTTACCACAGGTGGAGGGTGGATGGAGGGGAGAGTTGGAGGAAGGTGGACAAAGGCAGAAACTTCCAGCTATAAAATTAGTAAGTTCCAGGGAGGCAATGTACACATGGATGACTGTAGCTGACACTGCTGTAACATATATGGGAAAGGTGTTAGAAGAGTTAATTTTAAGTGTTCTCATCACATAAAGAAAAAAAAGGGTTTCTTCCTATTCTTTTTTTTTTCTTTTTATTATACTTATATGAGAACATAGATGTTAGCCGAACCTGTTGTAATTATTTCCCAATAGATGTAAATCAAACCATCATGCTACCTGCCTTAAACTTACACAGTGAGGTATGTCAATTATTTCTCAAACTGGAAAAAAAAAATCATAGTAGGCCCGTGAAAAAATTGGCCAGATCCTCATCCATAATAACATTACATAGTTACCTTAGTGCCGGCAGATTCAACAATGTCCTTTAAAAAGAGTTCACAAAGCAAGGCTAGATGACTTAAAGAGGGGAATTCTTTTATATGAATATTGGAATGTGAGAGATGGTAACACTTTAAGGAGACATTGATATGCACAGAAGTTCAAGTGCTAGAATCAGATGTGAGCAGTGGAAACGTGACAATTTTGGTGTTCTCTAGTCTTATACACATATATGTCCCTTGAAAGCAGGGCTTGTGGACACTTTTTGCAATACAAAGAGTATATTATGTGTTTTAAACCTACTGCAGATGGGAAGATTAATTTAAAAAGCAAAAAAAAAAAAAATCCAAAATATAAAAAGTCGAGAATGAAGAAGGAAAAATAATCAACAACTGGCAGATTAGGCATAATTATAATTAATGATCATGATGTTATTATATTTAGAAAGCAGTGATACAGGGAAGCCACACTGGAAAAGAGAGCAATCATGAAGAGTTTGAAATATTGGCTTATCTGTAGGAGTCATATAGTTGTGTATTCTCTGAGTTGATGTAGATGACTGATGCTTTTGGCATTTGATAATTTAGAAATAATATCTGTTGTTCTATACCAGTGAAAACAAATGTACCCTTAGAAAATCAATGGGCTAAAAATTAAATCAGTGTAATTTTTTTTATTTTTATTTTTTAAAATTTTTTTTAAGATTTCATTTATTTGACAGAGAGAGAGAAATCACAAATAGGCAGAGAGGCAGGCAGAGAGAGAGAGGGGGAAGTGGGCTCCCTGCTGAGCAGAGAGCCCATTCATGACCTGAGCTGAAGGCAGAGGCTCAACCCACTGAGCCACCCAGGCACCCCCAGTGTAATTTTTTAAAAAGAGACTTTAACTTGAAATTATCAACAAAACTTTCTTTCTATATCCAATAGCAAGAAATAGAAATAGTCTGATGATGACCAGGTTGGAGGAGACCATTTTGCACAAACTGGTATTTCCAATGAAGAGAGTCACACCCAGAGGGCTTACTCATCCATGATCACAGGAGCTAGTTAGTGAAGGAGTTAGGGCTAAATCCCAAGATTCTTGTTCCACAGATCAGAGAACATTAAAACTGACTTTTAAGGTAGCAACTTTTAAAAATTATCAGGTAAAATGAAGGGAACACTTTTTTCACCTCCCATTGGAGAAAAACACTATCTATTGTTTTCCTTTTGAGGCCGCAGTGGTTCTCTTAATTTATTATCTAAGTATTGATCCTCCCCTTGGATTTGCTAGAACTGCTTGTACACGGATAGGGAGGGAGTATATCCTAGATAAGATGTTTAGGAATCATGTCTACTACTGAAATTGTGCAATTTTATTTTCAAAGGTCTAGAAAATTCCAGCATATCATGAGGTAGGGATCTTAGGCACAAGACAATCTCTATGATAAAACCTACAAGATGTGCAGATAGATAACTCTAGAGAGTTTAACTCACAATTTCAGGATTACTGTCTTTTCTATTAAATAAGCTTAGACACACAATGCATTAGGAGAGTCCCTGGCATATAGAAGGTACCATATAAGTGTGTGGCATTGTTGTCATGGCATTTATGATCATCACGTTCATCTTGCTCTCTAATGTTCTCCTTGGTGCCCTGAGCCTGACATGGCTCCAGAAAATTGGAGAATTTCTAGCATGTAAGTTGTGTATCTCTAATGCTAAATACTTTGTCTTCCATACAAAAGGTAATCAAAGGTTGCTCACTGGATGAATTCTGTTGAATACTCTCACAAGAGGACAGCCTGACATATCTCTTTCTGTGTAAGATAAACCCGAATATGACAACTGTGAACTTAGTCAAATTGCTTAAGCTACTGAGCCACCCAGGTGTCCCGTCCTTCTTCAGCTCTGTTTTAAACATACATTTGTACATCAAACCCAATTCTTCTCCAACCTTATCAGCCTTTGAACACTTCTGTACTCCTGGCAATTGTAATTCAGGATTCACTGGTCCTTGTCTCCCCTTTCCCAAGTTACCATGTCTAAACCATTCCCGGGAGTCTCCAGAGGTTGCTTTACATTTGCTCCCCAAATAGTCCACTTCTGCTGGGGATTACGGTGCACTTGGGATGCCATCCTACTCCAAAGGGTGTTTCCAGCAGACACATTTGGTATATACTGTGCTCTGCCCTAAATGACACTGTCCCCTCCTGGATGCAACCGCAAAAACACTGAACCTTTTAGTGTCACAGTGTGTGGGTTAATTTTTAAGGGGAAAAAAAAATAGCTCTCTTCTTAGTGGTCTTTGGTAAATGAGTCCCAAGGCAGTGCTCCCAATATCTGATAGAGTTTGTTTGTTTTTAAGATTTCATTTATTTATTAGACTGAGAGATAAAAAGGCACAGGTAGGCAGAGTGGCAGACAGAGGGAGTAGGGGAAGCCAGTTCCCTGCGGAGCAGGGAGCCTCATACAGGACTCGATTCTAGGATCCGGGGTTCATGACCTAAGCCAAAGATGGACACTTAACCAACTGAGTCACCCAGGTGCCCCTCTGATAGAGGTTTGTTTTTTCTTTTTTTAAAAAGATTTTATTTATTTATTTGACAGAGAGAGAAATCATACAGGCAGAGAAGCAGGCAGAGACAGAGAGGGAAGCAAGCTCCCGCTGAGCAGAGAGCCCAGTGTGGGACTCCATCCCAGGACCCTGAGATCACGACCTGAGCCGAAGGCAGAGGCTTAACCCACTGAGCCACCCAAGCACCCCAAAGGAGTTTCACAGCCTTGGTTCCACTGGGGCTCGAACCCAGGACCTTCTGGGTGTAAAGCAGCCGTGATAACTACTACACTATGGAACCTTCCCTAGAGTTTCTAATGAAACAGTTGCTTCATGTTTTATTTAGGTCCCCCTCCCCGTTATCTATGGGGTCCAAAAATGAAGTTGAGGATGTCTGGGAGATAATGTGAATGAAGATTCCATGTTACAGTCAAAATTGTGCCTTTCCCTTTAGAACCATGGCGTTTGTACTG
This sequence comes from Taxidea taxus jeffersonii, assembly GCA_003697995.1. Lineage (NCBI taxonomy): Eukaryota > Metazoa > Chordata > Mammalia > Carnivora > Mustelidae > Taxidea > Taxidea taxus. The sequence continues at coordinate 481,862 of ML104689.1, read as the reverse complement.
CATCTAACTCCTTTGGCTTTGATCCTTCTTCCTCTTGGGAGTTTTTTTCCCCAGAAGCTAGCTCACTCATTTTCCAAATGCATTTGTACTCAGTCTTTTTGCTCCATCTAGGAACTCATGGTGAGCTTTGAATGTAGCTTGAAGTCTCTCAGACCTCCTGAAAAATCAGCTTTTAGGGGGTGTTCTTGATCTGTTCACCTGTTATGACCTAATGTCACTTGGACTCAGCATGGGTTCATCCTTACCTCCATTTTTGTGCTTGCTGAAGCCTTATATATTTTTAATAACCTGGGAGTGACTGTTTACTATATTTTCTCACAGTATAAAGGCAGGACTAAAATATCGATATACCTGAAAAGATTGCCATATAAATAGTTACGTGTCTGAAAATATAATTTATTTTAAGTCCTCTGATCTGGGTTTTGTTGTCACAACATAAAGAATCCAATCCACCTGTGTATACGGGAGTTGTCATCACCTGCAGGATTTCTAAGAAATGCTTATCCACCCTAAATAGAAATGGATTTGAGGTTTGCCCTGATTAGGCTGAGCCTGAGTAAATAGCCAGAAATGTCAACTGTGGCCAGGGATGGTTGGTAAATAAGGAGTGCTCTCAGTGTTTTTAGTTCTTTAGAGCTGAATGAGTTTAACTTGAAATAACAGTTTCAACTTTGAACTAATCTGAACTAATTACTATGTAAACAGGTAATCTCAACTTCAGGTTATTGCTTGGGCCTGTTGTGAAAACTTAGGTATGAACAATGGTTACTCCACACTTCACTCAGAATTGCTATCTTCTCAATAAGAACATTATGTTCTGGTAACAGCTCTGTCTCTGCATTGCTTATCTATTAATGGAAAACAAATTTACCTAAATATTACCAGCTTAAAACAACAAAAATATTTTCTCACACAGTTTCTGGGGTCAAGGATCTGGAAGCAGCTTAGATGGATGGTTCCAACTCAGTTCATCCTAAGACTTGACTGGGGATGGAAGTTCTTTCTCCAAACTCTCACACAGCTATTGGCAGAAAGCTTTATTTTCTTGCTATTGAGCCTCTCTTTTGGGGTGATCATGACTTGGAAGCTGGCTTCCAGCAAATTGAATGAGCATGGTGGGGAGTTGGGGAAGAGAGAGAGAGAACTGACTTTTCTGACCTACATTTCTGAGTCTCATACCTTCACTTCTAAGTACTATATTCATTCAAAGCAAATTGCTAAGTCAAGTCCACACAACAGGAGGAATGTAAGGGCATGAATACCAGGAGGTGGGATCACGGGGTGGGGGGGGGGAGCATTATCGGGGAGTGGCTACCACAGCCACCAACTTGCTTACAGAATGTGAGCAAAACATTGTGCTTCCTGGAGCTTTTGTTTTTTCTTCTTCCAAGTTCCAGGATTTTAATAGATAATCTCTACATCTATTTGGGCTCTCAGAGATGCTAATATGTTGGAAAATTATTACAGACCAAGGAACCTGGGCTGAAACATACTCAGCGAATGAGAAAATTTAGCTTTAAGGCCTTTACTCCATTCCCCAAAGTGCCTTATTTTGTTTTTGTTTTTGTTTTTTTGCCATCTGAAACATCTTCCAAAGATGCCTTCTAATGGTCAGTAGTAATTGGAATTAAGTATCATAGCTTACTTTACATATCATTATTCAAGGATCATTTTTCAAATTTCCTCATCTTACCATGAAGGAAATGGAGACCCAGAATTGCCTCATATGCTATCACGAGGCACGAGGCTGATTATTGGCATTTATCTTTGTACTATATTGTATTCAATAAGACTATTTTTGCTAAGAAAATAAATAAATAGCATTATTGAGAATTACTATGTGCCTGTGGCTCTTCTCAGTGTTCTTTTAATCTTCCCAACAACCCTTAGCGAGGTAAAACCATAGTGATTTGCTTCTGTCACACATACATGCCACAGGCACAGCCAGATTTAACACCAGAGTGTCTGGTCCCAAGACTCAGGCTCTCAGCACCCACACTGTGTACAGAGAAGATACAGAATTTGCACTTGATCATAAAGCAAATGAAGGGGAGGGCCAAGTTGGGAATGTAGCTTACTTACCCTGTCACCCACCCAGGGAATTCACACCTCTGACAGAGGTGGCTGTGGTTCTGGAATGATTCAACTCTTCTCTAAGTGTATTCAGACCCCAAGACCCCAGGAAAATCAAGGTAAAATGGGTGACCACATCAGATTTTAGGATTTTGAGTACATCAGACATTCTTAAATGTTAGGAAGTTGATGTGTATCCCAGTTTCTTTTTTTTTTTTTTTAAGATTTTACTTATTTATTTATTTGACAGACAGAGATCACAAGTAGGCAGAGAAGCAGGAAGAGAGAGAGGAGGAAGCAGGCTCCCTGCTGAGCGGAGAGCCAGATGCAGGATCATGAACTGAGCTGAAAGCAGAGGCTTTAACCCACTGAGCCACCCAGGCGCCCCTGAACCCCAGTTTCTTAATTACATGTAAAGCTTAGTAATTTTACATTCTGAAAGCACAGAGTTTCCCTGTTGCTATGTATCTGTTAGATATGATGATTTCATCTTTTGTCCAGCATGTTAGGTAGGAGCAGGGCTTCAGTGTGGAATAAAATGATGATGGTAACCAGGTTCAGGTTGACCAACACTAGCCTCAGTAAACACCAATTATTTCTCTTGTTTTTGTTTTCAGAGTGAATCACATGCTAGAGAATCCCCAGAATAGTTTACATCGAGGTACACAGGATAACTAAAGCTTCTCTAAGGGCTTTTTCCCCTGTATTTGTTGTTTTGCAAATCTGCTCAAAAATTCAGAGAAAATTCTGAGCATATTTTCTGGCTGCTTCAGTGAAAACAACATAGAGCACATAGCCATGTGCTAATGCTTTGAGGAAATCGTCATATAGACTAGAATGTTGACTCTCAATTTTCTTTATTTTTAATATGTTTAATACAAATTAAAACTAGGAGTACCACAATTTAGTATTAAGTATGGTTGGTCAGATAAAATACAGGACACCCAGTTAAAGTTACATTTGAGATACAGAGAAAATATGTAGTTTAACATATTTGGTACATATTTATTCTAAAAAATATCCACTCCTTATCTGAAATTCAAATTTAATTGAGCGTCTGTATTTTTACTTGCTGTATCTGGTAAACTTAATTTGGGGGCTTGAGAAAAGTTGAGAATGTTTTCCTCCCTACTGTTTTGGGGAGTGATGATTTCATTTCCTTGGACTCCACTTTGAAATGTAACTAAGTAACAGCTGAGCCTTCATATCTTATGGAAAATAATGGCTACTCTGAGTTAAGATAGCCTATGTTCCAACCTAGCTCTGCTATTCACGATTTGTACAACCAAGAGCAAAGCACTTAAAATGGCTGTGTCTCTTTTTTTTCTCTGGAATCATGGGGATAATAAGACACACCTCAGAGCATTCTTCTGAATCAAATATGTCAAAATTCCTGAGGTTCTCCCATACAGTAGCCATGAAATATATTTTAATTATTGTGTCCATCTTTATTGTTCTGTAAAAATATGTGACCTGAATTTTTTTTAAGTCCTGCCTGCCTATGGTACAAACAGTGTTACAATCATAATAATAATAGTCTGAATTTCATCCATTTCTTCCCTAATTGTATAGTAGAACCAATCTCTCTTGATTTTTGTCCATTTATTTTTGGAAGTCCCAAGGGGTTTCTCACATATTCCTACAAACTATTTTACCCACTTATTTCAGATTTTATATTTTTTAGAGCAGTTTTAGGTTTACAAAAAAGTTGAGAGGAAGATATACAGATTTGCCACACCCCCCCCACACCTGTGTAATTTTCCCAATTGTCAACACCGCTCACCAGATAAACCTATATTGAAGCAACATAATCATTCAGAGTCCATAGTTTACCTTAGGGTTCACTGTTGGTGTCATACAGTGTCATTTCTTTTTAGCACTGAATAATATTCCATTGTCTAGATGAATCATTAATTTACTTGTCCATTTACCTACTGAAGGATGTTTTGGTTCTTCCAGTCTGTGTTTTATCTCTTGTCTGTGAGGCATTTTAACAATGTTTATCATTGCTGGCACTGCAGCTTCTGACATCCTGGAGGCTATTGATCTTTTTATTCAGGGTATTAATTCCATGTGATTCCAAAGCCTTGGGTATAAAAGTATACTGCACTTGCTCTAGTACTCAGAACCAAGCCAAACCATGTTCCGAGGACTAGGGGAGACAATTCTTCTTTATCCCTTGGGATTTAGAATATCCAATGTGCTAATGCTTTGGTTTCCATATTTCAATTTTCTTTATAAAACAGATCTTTGTGGAAGCCAGACTTACTCTTATAAGCCTATCCTACTCTTTCTCCTTTCTTCCTTCCTCCCTCCCTTCTTCCCTTCCTTTCTTCCTTCTTTTTATTCTGTAACAACAGAGTTTAAGTCCTATTGAAGCTCCCCTGAAGTTAAGAAGATTAATTTAGAGTAAAGAATCACATGGCAAACTACTTTCCCCATCCAGAATACCCTACTCCTTTGCCCATAACCATTTGACTCATTCAGTATTCAGTTGGAAGACTTTAATGTGTTATTCAATGTAAGTGTAGGATGGCAGATACTAAAAAGAAGTTTATTAAAAACTCAGAATCTTACAGTATTTGTCAAAGAGAAACAGAAAAAAAATGGTTTAAAGCTTCGGAAAATGACCTAGGGGAATATTGTACAATGGTGACATTTGCCTGTTTGCTTTTAATCTTTTTTGGGGGTGAACATTAGAATCTGTGTTTATGCTCTGTTTTGGGTAGACTCTTTGGGTATAAATTAACAGGACTTACTGAAGTGATATGCTGAGAAAATGCCAGAACTAGGAATCACAAGAATGATTTCAGGCCAAAACCCAAGTATATTAATGGCAAAACAGCAACAACAACAACAGCAACAACAAAAAACAAACAAAAAACAACCTATGTCCCAGCAAAACAGAAGATTCAGGATACCTGAATGGACCTATTTCCTGCCACCGTTACTTTGCATATGCTAGTCTCATTTTGTAGACAGCACTTTTATACTTATTCTAAAATTATCTTATTCTTTTGATGAACCATCTTCCTTCTGTCCAAATGTCCTTTCCCCTCCTCACACAAAGACAACCTTTTTACAACCTCTGCGCTCTGCAAACATTTCTTCGATTGCATATGCCATTGCCATTTTAATGATTTCTTTGCAAATTTTTCTCATCTCCTTGAAGGCAGGGACCATCTGCTCTCCATTTCTACGTTCCCAGTGTCCCTTTAGCACAGAGCCTAGTGCATAGTATTCCTCAGTAAAAGTTTAGTGAATTGAACAAAGAAAGATCAGTTGCTATAACATGAGAACTGTGTGCCTAGATTATTCCATTCTATCATATATTATTCTCAACTCTTAAACATGATTAAAGCTTTAAGGAATTATAAAAAAGGCAAGAGAGATGTGAACAATTTGATATGTTAGGAACTGAAAGATATTAATCTTCTGGTACCTAGGTGCTCATTCCAACATTAATATATGTCTTTTATTTCTTATCATGCTTAGAGTCCAGATGGATTTTTATTAGTTCTTCAAACAATGCAGCGGACTTGACTTGTATTTAAATCATTATAATTGGTTTAATCTTAAAATAAAACAAATGAAATTGCTAAATGGGCCTGGATATTTAGTTGTGACATTTTAATGCCTAATAAATTTAAATGAGATAAAAGAACAATTTACCTCCCTATGATCTGATGTGTAACCTTCTGAAAGCAGCGGCTGATGTTCTAGACTTTGCCTAGCCTTTTGGGCTTGAGCACGTTTACTTGATCTAGATAAGGTTTCATTTATAGAAAACTGTAATGGATTTCATACCAAAAGCAAATACAGTTTTTTTTGTTTCTAGATTAGAACCCAGTTTGTCATGAATTCCAGTTGGTCTGAAATTTTCTTTATTTTTGATGAGAATTTAGTCCAGGTTTTCTGAGAAAGAACTTCATTGAAAAAACCTGGAGGAATGAGATAATATTAATAATGAACATTTGTTAAGCATTTACACACCAAACGCTGTGTAGCTTCACATTTAATCCTCACAGCACTCTGAGATAGGTATGATGGCTATCTTCACTTTCCTTGGCTAGCAGCTGTGAAAGGAGTTTGCATCCAGACTCTGGTCTCTTAAAAGCTATTTCAATTATCTGTGGAATGGGCACATATCATTGTTAAAAGATTAAAGTTTGTTGATCCAATAAGTTGAGGTTACCTTGCATGAAGAAGCCATGATTAATTAGATAAAAATACTGTTTTTTGAACCCTGAGCAAATCCATTTCCATCAGGAGCACAGTACACGTAGCCATGCATGCCATGGCCACAAGGGGGCGTATGCTAAAGGCAGAGGAGCCTGCACGTGCCTTTTTCCACGGGAAAGTTAACTTTGGACATGTGTTCCTTGATTTAGAGTGATGCCTAGGCTTGGAGTTTAACCTTGCTACATATTTTCCAGTGTGTTACAAAGGTCTTCCCATAGTTCTCTGCTGTTTATGCCTAATTGCATCACTGTTAGGCACATTCCATGAAAATAACATGGTTTTTGAAAGGCCGTTTCCAGGGTGGGTACTAAAAAACACCATAATCATCTAACACAACACAATTCAGTTACTTTTAAATGAGATTCTTTCTTTTTTAGAGCTTTTTCCTAGAGTCTGCTGGCAAGTTCTGTAGAGCTACAAGAAGATGGATAGATTAAGAGTTTTAGCTCATAGCAAAGGGGAATTTGATCACCAAGATAAAATGGAATAAAGAATGCAATCTGGAACCAACTGGCTGAAAACATAGTTTTCATCTACTTAAGATAATGATGCTAAATACACTCATTTAATTTAATAACTATATTATTACAACTATGGATTAAAAACATATGCCACAATAAAAGTTCAGAAGAAAACATTATAGAAACATAGGAAATTGACTCATCATTTCATAAACTTCTAACAAGGAGAAGAATCCATTTAGGCACTGAAGAAATTCAAGGATTTAATGCAATCTCTTCAGTTTTTTGTTTTTTGTATTTTTCTTTCATCTGAAGTACTTATGCAGATCATTCCATAGGAGCCTACTAAGCTTTCATATCTCCATGCACAGTTTTATAAACTGGATAGGGAGAAGCAACTAAAAAATTATTATTATGAAAATGTAGATGTCTATGTATGTGTGTATGTATATTCAATGTTCTATCTGCAGAGTTTTAATATCTGTAATAGCCCTTGAATGTAGTGTTCTGCACTCCTATGTGAACATAATTTATTCATCCAGTGGATACTTATTAAAAGCTGAATGTATATCAGGCTTTATTTCAGGTACTTGTAATCCATTAATAAACACAATAGCCCCAGATTCCCTCACTGTGAAGCATACAGTCTAGTCTCCATAAAGAAGAGAGGCAGCAAACAACATGATGAGTAAGTAAATGACATGGTGAGTTAATAATACAGCTGACCCTCAAAGAACATGGTTTCGAACTGTGTGGGTACATTCATATTTGTGTTTTTTTAATAAAAAATGTGTAATACTGTAAATTTCTTTTCCTTATGACTTTTTTTAAAGGATTTATTTTTTTTATTTTAGGGAGGAGGAGGAGCAACGGGAGAGGGAGAGAGAGAATCCTCCAGCAGACTCCACACTAAGTGCCCAGGTCGACCTGGGGCTCCATCCCAGGACCCTGAGATCATGACCTGAGCCAAAATATGTGTTAATTGAATATTTATGTTATCAGTAGGACTTCTGGTCAACAATAGGATATTAGTAGTCAAGTTTTAGGGGAAATAAAAATTATTTTTGACTGCATGGTGTGTCAGTGCCCATAACCCCCATGTTATTCAAGGTTCAACTTACATAAATACTATTGGAAAAAGTAGATCAGGTAAAAGAGGATTAGGACTGCTGGGGAAGACTGCAGTGAGGCCAGAGTGGCAACATTTGAACCAGGACTTGAAGGAACAGAGCATCTGCCTTGTAGTCCCCTGCAATGGAGGGCTGGACGCTCCAGACGAGGGAACAGCCAAGTCAAAGGATACCATAGGCAGGACAAGAAGGAGTTTGACATAATCTGACCCAAGTTTTTAAAAGATTCACTTTGATTTTAATGTTGCACATAGACTATGTGTTTTGGGATGGCTGGAGTTTCTAGGTTTCCTAGAGGAGATGATAGTAGTTCCTATCAGAGAGATAACTGGATTCTGTGTTTATTTTGAAAGTTGAGCCAACTGGATATCCCAAGAGATTGGATGCAAGATGGAAGGAGAAGAGGAATCAGAGGTTCCCCCAAGGTTTGGCCTGAGCAGCTGAAAGGATGAGGCTCTCTTTGACTGCCATAGGGAAAATGGTGGGAGTCAGAGTGAGAGTGGGGAGAGGATGAGAACTTCAGTTATAGGATGATGAGTCCGAGATGTTTATTCAGCTTCTGAGTGTCAGTTGGATTATCCTTGTCTCTTCCCATTAGGGATTCCCAATCAAAATAATAACCCTTAGCACAAGACCACCCTGCCCCTCTCCCATTCATGACACCTTTCTGATCAAAAAGTCCTCCATTCATACTAGCTTGATGGAACTCAGATTCTTTCTTAAGACATAGATGAAGATAATCAATACTTCCTAACTGAACTTTTGAGTGTAAGAGTAACTGAAATGGTTTTCTTGCTACGCTACACCTAAGGACGACCAGATTCTTTAACCAAATTCTTGTCTCCTTATGATAGCCCTAATATTTCTTTTAAATAGATACTTTATCAGTATCTACCTGGAGTTAGGCTTGGCACAAAACCCAGGTTATTCCATTAGATCTTAGCATTTCCCCATAGAATAACTGTGGCTTTCTGCATTTTGCTAGGACGGGAAGGAGAAATATAGCATACTAGAACTCTGTCTCAGGCCTGCCTGATAGCAGATTTTTGTTGAACTTCTTTGTAACTGTCACCTTTTTCTCTTTGGCAATTTAATATTATTTTTCATTTGTAGGGTAAAAGAAATTAGAACAGGTGTCCTGGATTTGTCATTGATTAAGGCATGTCTGATGTGAGAGATGACTGCTCTCCTGATTTCCTAATAAGAAACACTTTGATTGTTGGAAGGAGGAGGACAGAACTCTATTCTCTTTTGCCAATTAAATCTCTGCATCTTGCGTGTTCTTCCCATTTCTCCCACAGAGCAAACATATTCTCTCTGCCCTCTACCAGAATTTAACAAAAGATACGTGGGAGCTCACAGTAAATTTCTTGCTTGGTACCTAGACACCACTGAGTAGGGTATTTAAAAAGAAATAATTGAAGTAAAGTCTAAAGGACAAGCTGTAAAAATACATCACTTCCTTGTTTCAAAGGGAGTTTATTAAGTGTGTCCAGACTTTTGTTCGGTTAAAGAAAAATATTTTACCTTTCTTTGAGGGCGGCAATAATCCATTTGATAATGAGTGACAAGAAATGTATGTACAATTCATGCTGGTTACTAGATTGTCTTTGTTTGTCTTGCCTGTGGCACGTAAGCACAGATGTCAAGAGAGAACCGCTTTGTCCATTAATCTGGGGATGGAAAGCTGCTGATGCAGCAGCTGGGATGTCTAGATCATCTGTTCACGCGCTGGTTCTTTCCTGGTTTATAGAGTATTTTTTGTTTTGTTTTGCTTCTGTCTGAATATCAATCAATAGTAAGAGAACTTTAGAGCTGTTTAGAATTCTAACCACGTGTGTAAAGACAAACCCCCTTTGATTATGTAATATTTCCATGAATTTGCTCATTTACTAAAATCACGACTATCTCCCTTCGCATTATTCTGAATTTGTGTGTCTGAAAGAAGGAGCAATGTACCTAGAAACAGATTTCCAAAGAAGTCAGTCATTCCTTTAAAACATTTAATCATTTTACAGGTACCATATGCCTATGAGATTCTTTACTGGTAAAAGAACAGTGTAATGGACTTAGCAAATTAAAGCCTAGAAAGCCCAGCGTACCTCCTCCACAAGTGGCTGCCACGTCAGCCTAGTGTTTCTGTCAGGGGTTGCATGTGCAGTAGAAAGTAAAAATGCCCCCTGCCAGCTGGGGGAGTTAATGCCTGTGAGATTCTGTGCTCAGCAGCATGATTCAGGGGGAGCAATGATAAAGTGATGGGGATGAAAACTGTTCTTCGGCTTAACATTGAAGTATAAAATAGCACATTTCAGTTGCCTAACCTACTCTAGTTTGATGGCCCGTTTTCTACACGTATTGTGGAGGGAAGCTAACCAAAAATAAAACATAAAAGAGAAGTGTGAATTCAGTTCCATTACATTTGAACTATAAGGCCACGAATTTCTCTATAGGCATGTCGTAAGACTGAGCATATGTTTGTTCAGACCAGTGCTATCTCCTTCTAAATAACCTTGTCCTGTTCTTGCTCTTTATTGTTTTGTCATTATATTTTGTTTTGTTTTACAACTACTTTGACATCCTGCAGCATATTTCCTTGGAGAACCTTAGTGATGGGGCATTTCATCTTCTGAGAGGGTCTTCTGGAAGCTATTCAGTCATTTAAGGACATTTGGTGGATATGATTTAAAAAAAAAAAAATCACACTAAACTGGATAATACTGATTTAGTCAAAATAACTCAGTGATTCTCTAAGTGGTATCCCCAGGCAAGCATCATCAGATTCACCTGGGGGCTTAGGTGGGTCTCACCCTCAGAAGCTGTGATTCCGTAAATAAGGCAGTCTGACGATTTGCATTTCTTACAACTTTCCAGGTGATGCTGATGCTGCTGGTCTACTTAACCACATTCTGAGAAGCACTGAAATAACATATGATCTTAAAATAATTACCTGGATTTTATTTTTAAACTGGTCTTAAAAGCAGTTCCAGAGTTCTCCAAAGTTCAGTATTAGTTCAAAAAAAAGGCATCAGTTCCCCGTGCAAAGCTCTATAAATGCCTCCCCACGGGGGATGACTGTGAGCTGTGTCTGTGAGACACTAAGTTCTGTCAGCACAGGAATCATTTCTGCTCTGCGAAGTGTTTTGGGTCCCATGCCTCAAATGGTGCACGGGACAGAATAGACACTCTGTGAATTTATGTTGAATACTAAAGTCTAAAATCTTTGTCACAGAAATTCGTTCCTGATCTGCCCCTTTCTTGCCTCGCCCTTCATCTCTCCCTTACCATGCCTTGGACCACCCAGCAATACTGATTTTACCTCATTTCCTATAAGTACCGTGTTCTTTGTCACTGCCACAGAACCAAAGGACAGTCTTATATTTACTCTTTGTTGCCATACGTTATGACCTTTGGGAAAATAAATTAGAATTGGTTAGGCCTGATCTAGTAATTTGCTCTTAGGCCCTGAAGACTGTTGTTTAGTATTTTGTCTGTGTAGTAAAAATGAATTGTTGGTTAGCAGAAATGGTAACTATTTTAGGCATGACAATAGAGCATTTGAAGAATATGTGAAGTGGCTACAGTGGGAATAGTAACTGAAAGGCCAGTCACTGCTCTCTCTATTTAATCAAACTTGGGGAAAGGGGTTGGAGCACAAAGGATTTCTCTGACATTTTCCTGGCCCTCAAAGAGCTTGGCATTCCACCCAAAAATCTGCATTATCCTGAAACCACTTGAATCGAATCCCTTTTTACTTGTTTTGGTTAGAAAGGAGAGAATATAGGTGTTTGATTGTGAAATTCTGAAATGTCAGCAAGCAGTGGGAATCTTTTAAACTAAGGAGAATATACTTTGGTTTGTATTAGTAAGAAAGTGTGAGTTACAGTGTTTTCCAACTAGAATAAAAGAAGGGTAAAATATCATATGCAGTATGATTCTAAATCGATGTATTTTTTTATAAGCACAAGTTGGGCATATTGAGAAGGACTATGGTCTGAATGATTATTTCCCTTCATAATTCATATAATGTAATTCTGATTCCCAAAGGTGATGCTATCAGCAGATACGGCCATTGAGAGATGCTTAAGTCATGAGTGGAGCTTTCATGAATAGGATTACTGCTTTATAAGAGAGGCTCCAGAGTGACCCTTAACCTCTTCCACCATGTGAGGAAACAGTGAGAAGGCGCCAGCTATGAACCAGGAAGAGGGCTCTCACTCAACCAGCCTCTAATACTGTAAGAAATAAATTTTATTGTTTGTAAACTACCTAATCTGTGGTATTTTGTGATAGCAGCCCTAATGGAGTAAGACAGGGAGCAAGATATAGCCATGACTGTGAACACAGAATCAAGAAGACCTAGAAATCTGCTTTTGTGGACATTTTGTGGACTGAAAAACTGCAGTTTTGGCCTTTTTGCCATCTGTCAGGACTCTTGTGTGTGGGTAATAGGTGCAGATGATAGGTATAGAAAAAAGCAAAAGCACCATAAAAATCTATCTGTTAGTAGTATTCTTCAAAAGCCAGGCTCTGTTCTAGATATTTTACCTTGCCTAGTGGCTGAGAGTGTGGGCTCAGGGATTCAATGCATCACATTCAGATTCTAGCTCTGTCACGGAGGAACTCTGTGATCGTGGACACTGATATAACTTATAAGTATGTACAATGAGGACACTGATAATGCTGACATCACGGAGATGTTTTGAGGATCTGACCAGATAATGAATATAAACTCCTTAGCACAGAGTAATTGTTCAGTGCACACAAAGTGTTACTAACAGACTGTTGCTATCTTCCAGCAAGTAGAATGGATATTGACTTTCCGGGACATCTTACCTTTTTTGAAAGTAGTTGTTTTTATTCCTGATATCATCAGTTGCTTCTCCTCTTTCTAGTCAGGTGTATTATAGAGACATATTTAACAGCAGTAGCTGATTTATTCACCAGAAGACCCATTGCAATCACAGGCTATTTCTTAAGGGCCTGGTTTACTTGAGTCAACTGTATAAGATGACAGCTTATACTTAGTTCACATTCCCGAAGTTCAGCTCACTGATTTAAAATTGATTCCATCCATCCGTGTGCATTCATGGATGATGGGTCTGAATTTAGACCAAGAAGCAACAGATTTTTAACATGGAAAAATAAAATACTGACATGCTAGATGTTAGAATGCTTCACAAAGAAAATCCACCCCTCATAGCTCAAAAATCATTAAAAAAAAAAAAAAGCATCTTATTGCCCAGAATTTACTCTCACTCTAAAATGTACCATGAAATGTTATCCCAAGTTTTATAAAAATATCAGTGAGTTCAAAGTGTTTGATGAATTCAAAGAAACAAGTTCTCACTATAGGGGTAGGCAGAAGAAAATGGCATAGTTGAGTTTCTGTCTCTGTCTCTCTTCCCCCCCTCTTGGTTAGTTCCTACCTATGAATGCCTAAGGGTGGTTTCTATAATTTTGTTTAAAATGTGGTACCCATTTGCTTTTGTTCCTGGTCAAGTTCCTTTCTAGAAGCAAGAAAGATATACTTAGCCCTACAACCCTGACCATCTCATTCCTATATATCCATTGCCCAGTTTCAAGAAAACGGAGTTGCATTAGCTCTACCATTTCAACCCCTGAGGGAAGCAATGGTGAAGCACCTGCATCAGTGAGCAACAGAGATAGCCCCAGCCTTCTGGATTTGCCCTTGCCTGATTCCACCACTACCTTTGGGCTATATGGGGTGCCATATCTTTTGGAACGAGTCACTCTGCATTAAAACTTTTAATCTCCACAAAGCATTGGGAAGGATAGGATGTTTCTTGGTTTCCAGTGACCTTATTATTTTGCTTTTTGCCCTCCTTCATAGAAATACCTGTCTTGTGTCCCATTATTTTTGGTTTCTTTGTTTCTCCCAGCCAAACCAAATATTTCACTCCACAGATCAGGTCCTAAGCAAATGAGTATTGTGTGTATTTGATGAAGGGGAGAGGTGAGCACAAGAACACGGAGCTTCTGGTGACAAACACTGTATGGGCAGATAAATACTTCGAAGGAGCAGGGCAGAAAGCAGAGACTACTGATTCAGCCCTTTCTATGATACTCTTATGCTTGCCAGACCTTTGTACTGCAGATGCCCAGGACTAGTGGGGCCACCCCATCTTTCAGCCCAATGGCACCATTTCAGAAACAGAAGACTGGCTATTGTTTTAGATGCTAAGTATGTGGCAGCTTATAAAAATATAAGTTAATAAAATTAAATGTAATTGGAATTTTTCTGTAGTTGGTAGTGGGAAGCAGAAATGACATTACTCAGTAAGGCCTGAGTTCACTCAGTTTCTACAAATTCCTAAAGTTTTTCTTTTCTGTGTCTAATTGCTTAAATCTTTCTTTCCAACAACTTTTAGTTCTCCTTTACACTAGTATATTGCCTATAAATTCCCCACTTCCATGCTTCCTACTTGACTCACTTGATAAGTCCTTTCTGTACCATATGCTACACTGTGCTAAAACAACCTCAGATTAGAGGGTCAGATAAATAACATTTCTTGCTTTGCAACTATACATTCTAAACATCTAATGTTGTGAACAGATGGACTTACTGTGTAAGCGGCATATCATTAAGACAAAACAGAGGTATGGGAATTTTCTACTGCAATACTCTGAGACTTGCAAAAAGATAATCTAACTCATACTTCATGAAATGCACAATCAAATATTATACTGAGTGACCTTTTGTTCTAAGTGGAAGGAGTTTGCATACCTGACTGATGACTAATGTTTTTGCACAACAAATGTAAATTTTATTTCTTCATGTCTCACTTTGTTCACTTCTAGTTTGGGCCCACTGATAGCCCTCCCAATGCCACAGGCTGTTTAATTGTCACTCCTCCAAAATAGGTTCTGGATGGAAGTCTATAGTAGTTAGGCACTTTTGAACATGACTTTATCACATGCCTCTAGACAAAGTTTTCTTGGCTCTGCCCATGTGTTCCATCTCTCAGACTACTCCTGTGTAACATTATGAACCTGAAAGCATTTTGAGAAGAAACTTTCACTGATCACCTAAGCTTTGAGGGGCTTAGATGAAGCAGAAACTCTAAGTCTTTCTTAGAGGAGAGACTATAGTCAGCTCATGAGGAGCAGGTGTGTAATGCACTGAGAATGAGCAATGAATAAGAGAAATAAATATGAGAGCAGAATTTATATGAAAGGAACTTCGTCCTCAATGACATCACTGGTCTGCTACGCCAATCTAGAATCATCTACCAGGTGATATATTAAAACTGATATCACCTATTTAGGGAATAAAGAGAAAAGTCCACATTAACATTAACCTTTTCTCTCCACTCTCTATTTATACAAAACCTATTCCTTTTTTAAAGAAGATTTTTATTTATTTGCTTATTTACTTATTTATTTATTTGAGAGAGAGAGTGTGTGTGAGAGAAAGCATGAGCAGATGGGGAGGGATGTGGGAGAGGGGCAGAAGGAGAAGCAGACTCCCAGTTGAGCAGAGAGCCAGAATCAGGGTTTGATTCTGGACCTGGAGATCATGACCTGAGCTGAAGGCAGACGCTTAACTTATTGAGCCACACAGGTGTCCCTACAAAACCTATTCTTACTTCAGGACCTAGATGAAGTTCCACTTCCTCTGGGATTATTTTTCAACCATTCCAGACTAACTTGATAATTTTCTTTATATGAATGGAGGTTTACTGCTTAGGTATTTAATCCCATATTTATATGACCTAATTGCATCTTCAGTGGAATGGTATAATCCTTAAGGGACAGGGCTTGCAATCTAATTCACCTTGTTTTATATTTATTAGAGTTTTTATCTCTGTGCAAGATATCCATTAAGACCTCAATAAACATAGTTTTAATAGCAAACAATTACTGAGTCCATATTCTGTGCCAGGTCATCTTGCTAAATGCTTTGTAACAGCTAATCCTCCTTAATCCCTCTAATTGTAGCACCTAATCCTCATGACTGTATTGCAGAAAGTGCTGTTATATTCCACAGTGCTCTTCTAGGCTAAATTGGGTGCTCATTAAATGCTGTCATGGCATTCTGTACTTTTCTTTCATAGCACTCATAGTTTCAATAAAAAACAAAGAAGCTAAGCATACATTTGGTTGTTTATTGTCCCTTCTCCCCAAGTAAAGTCCATGAAGACAGAGATAATTTCTGTCATATATCCCAGGCCATGGAATAGGCCTATGTCCTTGTGTATAGAAGTCTTAAATATTTGGTGAATTAACCAAAAAACACATTTAAAAAATTGGAAGACATAGGTTACATAACATCTGGCTCAAGTTCATACCAGGGTGGCTGGAGTCCACATTCACACCAGGTTATCTCTCTCTAGGGCCCCTGCCCATAATACCTGTACCATGTTATTTTCTGCTGACTTGAATTCTTTCAAACTCTATTTGAGACTCTTGAGTTTACCATCCTATTTGTTTGGAGAACAAGACACATTTTTAATAGCCAATGAGAAGATTTCAGGCTCCTGATGTGAGCTAAGAACAATGATGGTACTGATGATATCTCTATGATTTACAGAGCATCCCATTTTTTTCTGGGGATATTTCCAATCAATCTTCAAATTATCATGACAAGTTAGGTTTTATTTGTGACTCATGGAGGAAGTCAGTGCTCAAAGAGGCTAGGACATAAAGCTAGGATTGTATAGCTGACAAACCATGGAGATACACTGTCAACCCAGTTCTACTGAAAGTAAAATCCAGGGCCTTCCCACTCGGCCATGTTGCAGCTGTCATTCATCAAACACCCATTACATGCCGGGAACTCTTTTAGATACTTCTTCAGTTATCGAAATCATCCCTTAAGGGAATTACAGTTGACCCTTGAACAATGCAGGAGTTAGGGCACTAATCCTCCACAACCTCAGTTGAAAAATTCATGTATAACTTTTTGTTTTATGTATAACTTTTGACTCTCTAAATATTTAACTACTAATAGCCTACTGTTGATCAGAAGCTTTACTAATAACATAAGCAGTCAACTAACACATATTTTATGCTATATGTATGCACAGTTATATATATGTCTTATATTCTTACAATTAAGCAAGCTAGAGAGAATGTTATTAAGAGATGTCATTATGTTATGTTATGTTATGTTATATTAAATGTTATTAAGAGAACCACAAGGAAAAGAAAATATGTTTACCATGTTGTATGTATATTTACTGAAAAAAATCCACATAGAAGTATATCCATGCAGTTTTGGTCCCTGTCATTGAAGGAGCGACTGTATTATCTGAGTGAGCAAGGTAACAGTGGTTACGTGTGAATGAATTTAAAAGCAAGTCAAGAAGTAGGTTTAGAGTCTGGCAGAGCTTCCTGAAAACATGTCAAACTTTCAGGGGAGTGTTTGAACCTATCTATTACATGAAATTTGGGGTTTATAATTAATCCATACACTGGAACTAGCAAGAGGACAGTAGATTTTAATAAGAAGTAAGATGACTTAGGTGCATGCCCAAATCATATTTTTCAGGCATAGGTAGACTAGTTGCAGGTGTCTTTAAAGGGCCAGACAGTCATGGCAATGTATAGAAACTCCAAGTTTGAAGCAGTTGCATCTATCCAGAATCTGGTCATTACTAAGAACATTTGACCCTTTAAAATAAACAGCTGATATAGGAGAAATTGAATCCTTGTCTCTGGTGTCTTAGAATCAAAGAGTTGAAATAGAAAATCAAAGATTAGTGCTTTCTTTCAAGCTACAGCGTCCAACCCAGCATTATGGGCCCCAGCGATGGTTTCACTTTCCAGCCTCTTCCCACCAGACATCTGCTCTTAGAGATTTAATTGCATCTGTCACTTCCGTAATCACGTGTATGTGTGTTTTCCAGAAGGATGAGTTGTAAACTTTCAGTTTAGGGCTAGATAGTATGATGTGCAGCTGCTGTAATGCTAACAGGAGCATTTCATCTATCGCCTCTAACTACTCTGCTAGTGATAGGCTGATAGCCACTGCCAGCTATGCTTCTTTCCCTAAATGCTCCATCATGAAACTGAGGAAGGCAATACAAAATTAGCAGATGCTGAGAGTTGAAGAATTTACTCCTCCAAGAGGAAATTTTGATGGCTGCACCGTAGGAAGCAGAGAGAAGGAAAAGAAAAGCAAAATTGATTATTTCCAACAGAATGTTTGCTTCTCCTTGCTTATTTCTGTTTTATGCTTAAATGCTTAATTCTTGTTAAAGAATATTTTTGAATTAGAAAGAGAAGCAAGACATACAATGAGAAATGTTGGGAAGGACTGAGCATGCATCTTTAGCCTGAACACAAACCAAAAAGCCAAAAAACATACAAAAAACCACCTTGCCCTTATAAATATAATACAATTTTCACATCAAGCTAATCATATTAATGTCTAATTTTCAGGGTCTTTTTTTTCTGGGGGGGGGGAAGAGTGTTTACTGGATAATCTCCCAGATCCCCCTGATAAATAACTCTACACTGACCTACTTCAGCATTTTTAATCAACCCACATAGATGTATACATCCTAAAATACCATACCCAAATTTTACTCAACTTACAAAACAATTTCCCAGTTGTTCTAAATCCCATGGTTCTGGAAACAGTATCATTAATAATAACACTCTGTGAAATGATGAACAACAGAGGCCCTTCTACCTTCTGTTATTCTAAGGGAGAGTAGAGTATGTCAGCAGAGCTTCAAGGTTGTTCTCCAGAAAAAGGACAAAGATTAGTTGTTTCCCAGTTTCTATTTATTTTTAATATTTTCATCCTAAGTTAGGTTATTAACCACCAGGTACTCAACTGGGGAATTCTGAGAGATATTCCAAATCTTAACGTAGTTCTAAGTCAGCCAAAGGTAAATAACACAAGAAATATCATAGAACAACCTAAGTGAAGAAAACGAGACATTTTTATCCCTGCCCTTCCCTCCAACATGCCATCCCCTGCTTGGTAAACAAGATGGCTTTTATTGACTGGAGCACAGAGTTACACACAGATATACATGGTACACACTTAGAAGACTTATCAAGAGGAAATACCAGATGCCTCCTAGAACAGGTCCCCTTGTCACAGGAATTTAGAGCATCCTGTCTTTCTCCTCCATATCACTCTCACCAAATTACAAATGCATAATTCATTTTATAATTATTTATTTCTGTCAGACTCCCCCCATCATGTTCACACCTGGGTGTATAATATCTAGCATCATGGTTTGCATTTCACAGATGTTTCAAATATTGGTTGAATAATTAAATAAAGGAGTGAATGAATGAGTACCTTTATTTATGGACCAAATTGATCATATGTAGTGTCTTTTCATCAGCTATTCTTGAAGCATGACTAAACACACTGAAGAAAGATATTGCTTGGATAGCTTAATAAAATGATCAATTTCAATCTGGAAGTAAAAAAAATTACTTTATGGTGCAGGGCTTATAATTCTTAGTCATAGCTGTATATATCATTAAACCCAATCACTACCATTCTCTCTCCCCATCTCTCTCTCCTCCTCCATCCTGCCATCTCCACCTTCTCTTCTTCATCCCTCCTTCCCTCCTCCTACACCTACACATTTGGGTCTGTGTAGTATAATCATGGCCACTATTTTTAGTGATTCCTTCTCAAGTTTTAAATCTCAGTCTGAAAGAAACAGAAACCCTATTCTTAATAAGCAGTTGGTGGCCTAGTGAAAGTGATTTCAAGGGAGATTCTCCAAGTCTGGCTTTTACCATCCTAAATAGCTCAATGGGGCATAAATTATCTTATTTCAAAGAAACTTGCATTTGAATCTGAATAACTAGATAAATAACCACTAAGTGATCTCATTTGGGGGTAAAGGTCAATTCCCTTGAAAATGACAAAAAAACTAAAATACGGCGAGCAACTTTTTAAGTATGCCTTTGGCAGAAATAGGGAACTCTGAATTACTACAACTTACTACATCACTGTGTACTTCTCTTTGTTTTTTAGATGAAAGCTTAGAATATGCAAGCTTTTGAAGGATCAGATTTTGTTTGATTAAACTTCCTTTATGGCCATATAAATACTTCCATGGACTGTAGTTTTCTCTGTAGCTGGCTTAATGCTGTTGAGAGAAAACCACTACTTTATGTAAGGGATAACATAAAAAACATGCTGCTTAGTAAAAGTCACATATTTGGAAAATATTTCAAAACGTTATATGTTCTTAAGTACCATGTAGGAAATGTAGGAAAAAGTTTCCTAGAATTTAAAATCTTGCTCATTATCTTTCTTTAAGAATTTAAAATACGTTCTCACTGAAAAATGGAGTTTAATAATATGCATCTCATGGTGGTGTTGTGAAGAGTAATTAAGACTGTGTGTAAGAGCTTATCCCAGAATCTGAGCTATGGCAGGTGCTCAGAATATGGCAGTTGAATTTGCATTTAAGTATACTGCATTTATGCCCTGTATACAATGTGGAAAAATGGTAAAAATGGAGGGCTCCAAGAATTTCCTTAGTGAAATATTGAAGCTACTTATAAATGAACTAATAAATCAAGTGTAGTATCATAGAATTCAGTCAGTAGTTAATATAGGATAAATGTCATCATTATGTACTGGCTTTTGGTGACAGAGTGTATGGTAAAATGAAGCCAGTGTGCTATTGAAACACAGTGTTGAAATATTTTAATAACAAAACTATTTTCTTAAAGATCTTTAATATAATAATACTTCTATAACAGCATGGAAATTATTATATAAAAGTTATTTTTCGGTGATAACAATAAACTGAAATAATAGGAAACAAATATCAATCAGTAACTAGAACTGTGGGAGACACACTAAAAATTCAGAACCTGTTTTAAGGGCAGCACAATATAATAAAAAGAGGCCAACTCTTCCCAGATTGAATGATAGATTAAAGATACTTCCCAAAAAATGTCAATAAACTATTTTTTGGAACCTGATAAATTTTTGAAAAAATAATCAGAAAAAAATGTGTGAAAATAGCTATTTGGAAATAGCTAAGAAAATGTGGGATGGAAGAGCACTCAAGAGGGAATTAATTTCACTGGAAAATGAATGTGTATTGTAGTCATAATCTAAACTAGAGAAAGTGGAATTTTAAGTCAGCGTGAATATATATTTTCTACTGTCCTTTAATGGGAGTTCCTAGTCTATTTACACTTACTGTTAGTACATTTTACATTAGATATTTTCTACTGTGAGATTTATTTTTAAGTTTAAAATCAGTTATGTGGGGGCACCTGGATGGCTCAGTGGGTTAAAGCCTCTGTCTTTGGCTCAGGTCATTATCTCAGGGTCCTGGGATCAAGCCCTGCATTGGGGTCTCTGCTTGGCATGGAGCCTGCTTCCTCCTCTCTCTCTGCCTGCCTCTCTGTCTACTTGTGATCTCTGTCTGTCAAATAAATAAATAAAATCTTTAAAAAAATAAAAAACAAATAAAATCAGTTATGTGGTGAAATTTGTAAATTCATGTTACCAATTTCAGTGCTAACCATCCATCTATTTGTACTGTCTTTTTGGAGCTCAGTTTCTTTTTCACACTTATTTGATAATATATGTCCATATGTTCTCTAGCTGCCAGTTACTTTTGATCACATAATATGGCCTCTTTAAACTTCAGTTTTCTTCCATATTAAATGCAGGTAATAATAGTAATAACATGGCAGAATTACTGTTAAGATTAGTCAACAATCAATAAACATTGGGCAATAATACAGGCGTCGCTAATAGGAAGAAGAGTTTAACGAATATCCTTTCTCCTTTGAATTTGTTTTGAACCTTTATTGAAATTGAATCAGCCCTATCTGTGTAGGGTGTATTTCTGGACTTTATATTCTATTCCAATCTATGTGTCTAAACTTTTATCAATACCACACTGTAGCTTCATGGCCAACTTTGATATCAAGTAGATTGCAATTCTGTTTTTGTCCTCTTTCAAAGGTGTTTTGGCTATTCCAGTTTATCTTTCCATATAAATTTCACAATCCTGCCACTATCCCCCCAGGATAAAGGATTTTTCACTTTCTTCCCCCCAGTCACAGTGGTTTCTCCCCTGTGCCCTGGGATGCCAGGGCATGCTGTTCTTCAGGGAAAATGAGCCTGGGCAGTGCTTCGGGCCTCCCCTCTAGCTGCAGTCATGGCCCTCACCCAGCCAGCACCACAGCGGGACCTTTCTCCTGTCTTCCACTACAATCCCAGCCTTTCTGGTGACTACGTAGTGAAGGTCTGTGCAGTAGAGTGTGGCAGGTGTAAACCGTCCTTGTGTCTGAGGCTTGTAAGAGTAGGATGCTCATAATAGCCTGCTCTTAGCCTTTGGGAAGTCATTAAAAGATTCTAGCTGAGTTCTTCTTGCTCACTTTTATAATGGCCTTGCCTTCCCATCATGGTTTGCCTCCCATGAGCCAGTACTTGTGCTGGCTGTGTCTCCTTGAAGGTACCTGTCTGCATAGACTTGAGGATATCTGGTTACTTTAGGTATCAATTCTCCTGAAGAGTTATGATTTTGTGTATTATCCAGCTTTCTCATGCTGTGAGGGTGGGAATAATGCTCTTTCCAGATTTCTATATCTTAACCTGAGTGGGAAGCCTGTTGTGATGTTCTGTCTTAGGTAGGCTATCAGCCTTTTTGATACATCCAGTTTTCTTCTTACTTTATTGTATTTTTATCTGCCTTTTTTTCTCTATGTGGCCTGCTGCGTTAACATGTAGTGGCACCACCTCATAGAATTCTAATGAGTTAGTAAAAAATGTTGCGAATTTGGCATTAGGTTATTTTCACCAACATATTCTTTAATTCTTCTGAATACTCTTTCCTTTTCTTTGTTCTCAATTTTTCTTATGGTCCTTGCTTGACCTTGGATGAAGTGAGATTTCATTAGCTTTGCATTTGTACATTATAGGATATACTGCTTGACCCTGGGCCAACTTTGTGTTCTGCTGTGTCACGACCAGGTGTCCTGTCAGTTCAAGGTGGTGTTGTGCAGAGCAGCCCATTCAATCCCAAGTGTCTAGCACACTTATGCTGCAATGAAACAGCCTCTCCTTCTATTTCACTCTCTGGTATGCTGAACTATGAAAAGTCCACTTGTAGCATATATTTGTATATTAAATAATATAATTTTTATTATGCTAATTCCTAGAGCTCTTATTTATATACTAGTCTTCTAGTCATCCCCATTAATTTTACTTTGAACTAGCTTTATTCCATTTAGTTATCTTATTTTCTATAGTTCACTTTCTCATTTTCTCTGGAAAAAGAAAGATTAAAATATTAAAATTATCTTTAGATGAGGTAGAAGGATTAACATATTACTTTGTTCCCCTCAGACAGCAATTTCTTGAGAGGACATATACCCTGAATTTTTTAATCTTGCTACCCCATTTTTCAGAAGGAATGTCTTATATACATCATGAATTAAAATCTGCATTTTTTTTTAACAATTCAACTTGAATCACTTATTGGTAAGTGAAAATTCTCCTCTTCCTCCCTCTCCCCTTTTCTTCCTTCCTTTAACCCTCTCTTCCTTCCCTTCCCCTTTCCTCCTTCTCCCCCTTCCTTCCTCTCTTCCTCCTTCCTTTCCCTTCCTTCTTTCTTTCCTTCTTTCCTTCCTTCCTTCTTTCCTTCCTTCCTCCTTTCCTTTCTTCTCTCTATTTCTTTCTTTCTTTCATTCATTCTTTTTTCTTTTTTTGGGGGGGGGGGCGTACTAGGAGCCGGACTATTTTAAACCGTAAGTATGATGTGTTACTGAAAAAACAGAGTCGAAACTGTAAGTTGGATTGGAATAAGATATTATATTTGGCAAAGGCCTATGATCTTAGAATCCTCAACATCTGAATCTTGAAGGGTTACCTAGTTTAAGGTTTCTAGTGGGAATAAGAATAAGGTTTGTTCTAGGAAAATTTATGATCTTCATTATAATCTTTAAAACCATAGTTATTAATGCAATTGCAAATGGAACTGTTCTCTTGATTTCTCTTTCTGATGGCTTGTTGTTAGTATATAGAAATACAGTTGACTGTCATATATTGATTTTTGTATCTTGCAACTTTACTGAACTTGGTTTTTAGTCCTAACAGTTTCGGGGTGGATTCTTTAGGGTTTGCTGTATAGAATACCATTTCATCTGCAAATAAAGATAGTTTTACTTTTTCCTCTCTGATTTGGATGTCTCTTACTTCTTTTTCTTGTCTAATTGCTGAGGGCTAAGTAAGTAGGTCTGTCCCACAGGAAGACATGTAGCTACTGGTTGTAGCCAAACAGTGATAGAGAGTGTGGGAACTGCATGCATCTGCCTATGATAGCAATGTAGAGGAAGAGTGAAAAAACCGTGTCTGCCAGGACCTCTATCCGGGTAAATCCCAGCAGCTTTTTAAGATTAGCAAACAGATCTCTTTCACAAATAGCCTAGGCACTTTTCAAACTGCTGTATTTGCTCTGAGCCTCGGAGCAAGTGAGTCTGTGTGCAAGTCCTTTAACTGTGGTATCTCAGTTCTGGACAGCTTTGGTCTCCTGGATGGAAGCCCTACTGTCTTTCAAAGCCAGACATTCTGGAGGCTCCTCTCTCTGGTGCAGGTCCCAAGTGTTGGGGTGACTCCTGTGAGGCACAAACCTCTTGCTCCTCAGGAAGAAGGTCCTATTTTGTGAGATATCTCTCAACAGTAGGTCATTGCAGCAAGGGAGGGGTTTTTGGCGAGACCCTGCTTCTGCCTCTCCTGTTCCTCTTAATGTGATCCTTTTATCCTTTGTTGTGGAGGAAATGTTCATCAAGTTTTGAGGTCTTTTTCAGAGGGAATTGTTCCATATGTAGCATAAATTTAGTGTTCCTGTAGGAGGAGGGGAGTTCAGAGTTTTCCTATGCC
The DNA here is from genome assembly GCA_003697995.1 of Taxidea taxus jeffersonii. Lineage (NCBI taxonomy): Eukaryota > Metazoa > Chordata > Mammalia > Carnivora > Mustelidae > Taxidea > Taxidea taxus. Next base: position 457,101 of record ML104689.1, on the reverse strand, counting down.
ACTTTGGACCTCCTTTGCCATCTTGGACCTCCCCAGTCCTCAATAGAGTTTTAATGTTATATTTTTACAGCAAGTGAAAACTGTCTTTCCTTTTTGTTGCTTAAATAAGAAATGGTTTTCTAGTTAAAATATATTCTTTATTGGCACTTTTCCCTGAGTACTCTCCCGATGGCAGTTATCTGTATTGTTTTTCAGAGTTAAATTTACCCAGCATGACTTTTTCTCCCAGTACATCAGCAAACATCTCTCCATAGTGGATGATCTTACTTTCTGCAGTTTGCATCAGATCTGACAACAGGGACTTTCCTCTGTCTTTGGGTAGAAATTAAAAAAAAAAAAACACATTATGGTGTATAAATTGATAAACTGATCAAAAAATATTATGGTATATATAAGAAAACCCCTGTTAACTGATAATGCCTTGGATTATATTCTTTTGCAGAAGTTGAATGTATGCTCAAGTTCACACCAATCATAATAGTGGCATTATTTGAGAGACTGAGCTCCATTTAGTTAAACCATGATAGGGTCTACTTTCTGTTAAATCTCTCTACATAACTCCCATTTTATTTGAAATTGCCTGTGTGTATCATTAAAGAAACACATTTATATTTATCCCCTAAAAATAACAGTTCCAGAAGGAAAATAACTATCTTGGGTCTGCAATATTTCCCTCATTTAAAGAAGTGATTCTTTTGCAATGACTGCTATAAAGTATTCTGACTACTGAAGCTTAAAAAACATGTTAACACTGATAAGAGTTTATAAATGGAATGGAGATTCATAATTTCAACTGAATTCTCCCTGTCCTCACCCATAAGAGACCTGCTTAGCTATTGCATCTAAGCTATAGGAATCTCTTCATTATATTGAACCTTGCTTGCATAACTTGAGCATATTTGAAACAAGGATTCTAATAGACACTTCTCAAATATAACACCCAGACCTATTATTAGCACACCCATGAAATTTAAAGAAACATATGGTTCAAAAATTAGTTATAAGGGCAATTACATTTTTACCATCAACATTTAGAGACCAGCCTTTTCTATTAATGCTGTAGTAGAAGTTACACACATATTTTAATAACTTAGAGTTTAAATATAATCTCACCTTAAATTCTCTATGAAATAATATCAAAATCATGAATCATTAAAAACTGTCATAAACAAAAGTATTCTATTTCACTGTTCACTTAATATGCCTACATTTGATTTTTCAGTATAACTGAAAATAATACATATAAGCAAATTAAAATAATGTGTTCACATGTTTTCTTCTTTAAATACTAGCAATTGTGCCATTTAATTTAATTACTTAAACTTGTTGCTAGAAATTATGGTGTGACCAAATACACACACACACACACACACACACACACACATGCATATGTCTCAGTATTTGTAGAACTGAAAGAGTTGGGAAATGTAGCTTCTATTCTAACTTCTGCCACATAAGTGTAGATGGAGTGAGGGAGTTCAACTTTCTCAAGACCTTGAGCTCTTTGAAAATGAGAGATTTGGACCACATGTTTTCTTTAAAGATTTTTATTTATTTATTTGACAGAGTGAGTGAGAGAACACAAGCAGGCAGAGCAGCAGAGGGAGAGGGAGAAGCAGACTCCGCATTGAGCAGGGAGCTTGATCCCAGGATGTGGGGCTCCATCCCAGGATCCTAGGATCATGACCTGAGACAAAGGCAGTTGCTTAACCAACTGAGCCACCCAGGCACCCCTGGACCACATATTTTCTAAACACAGTTTTTCAATTAACAGTTTGAATTTAAACTACTGTCAAATTTTTACTCAGCAGCAATTGAAATGAAAAGGACCTTTCCTCATACCAGGCATTGCTACTTGACTTTGATTTGGTTATGATTCAACATTATCAAGAAGTAATATGTCCCTGGCTGAACTTTTAGATAAAATATGACTTGTCTTAGAACATAATTATATTAAAATCGAATCAGGTTAGTTCTTGCTTGGTGAAGACTGAGTACGTGAGTGGGATTATTACAGTAATATTATGCTTGGAAATAAATGGGCAAACTGTTGGACTATAAGGCCATAAGTGGACATTAGCATGGGCCTAGTCAAGATAGTGCCAGTAGACCAGTCTCTAAGAGTTGACTTTGGAAAATCAAGGAGATGAAGGTGGTTTGGTTAGCACCTTGCCAATACACTTTGTTTTGTTTTGTTTTGTTTTCTTTCTACTTCCTCACCTTCAAATTTAAATCAAGGAATGGGCAATATTCCTAGAGAACTGGCAAAAGAAATGTTCTTGCTGAATAATTGTCCTTTGATGTTATTATGATTGATCAGAATTTTCTATGAAAGTATGTTTAATCCTGGGTAATCTCATAGCACATTATGATTAACTTTCTTCTCTATAGCTCTTATTTTTTTAATCAACACTCACACATGTGTGGAATTAGACATTCAAAGAGAGAAAAGATGAGGTCCTCACTTTGACAGGTTGCACTTTAGATGAGAAGATAATTGATAAACTAATTTGCAATCAGGAATCTCACCTAAAACAGGTAAGGCAAATCACCAACACATACATAATGCCCATTTACCTGACTTGTTAATCACAATGTTCTAAATTTATGTGCATGATCAGTTCACACTTGTTTTAATTTGGTGTCCACACAGTAATAGATTTATGAGAAGCAGGTGTTACTGGTTTACCAGAAAAATAAGCCATCATAAATGTAGTTTGGATGGAATGTTCCCAGTAAATATATACTTTCCTGGAGCATTTATTATAGAAACTAGTGGTATTCATTCTTTGGTTCAACAACTATTGATTGAGTAGGAAACACATATTATATACTCAATGTTTTACTAAGAACTGGGTAGAACACAGTTTTTCTCCATAAGCATGGATATGTTATGCTGCCGCTCTACCTTCCAGCCTGCTGGTTTTGATGGTTGGGTGAGATCTATAGTTTCTGTACGCGAACTCAGTCTCTTGAATGAAGCTTGTGTCTTACTCACTAACTCCCTTGTAACTTCAGGGTGTCTGGAAAATAATGTATGCCCATGGCATGGATGGAATAATTGCTCTCTGGATCTGTGAAGTATCTGAATCAGAGCTCTTCAGAAACCTCAGATTCTTAGGATGATATAGTGAAAAACAAGGAGAATAAATGGAATTTTGTGTGAGCTCTGAAGAAAGACTTAGATTATTGAAGACATGGAGGCCTCCAGGGAGGTCATACTGCTTAAACAAGAGAAGCAGCACAAACGTGCTGACAATGAGATAACTGGGATGCCATGTAGGAAAAGGGTCCAAACAGTGTGAAACATGTCAGAGTTTCAAGTTTGTGGGATGTTTTGTTGTCCTCCACTTCTTTCTTATACACTGTATTAAGCAAAGAATTCACCACAGAGAGGATTTGTAATGCTGGCTTCATTCAGATAAACTATGGCTCAGGTAAACTATAACTTTTATTAAAGGAGCTTCATCAATGTACTTCAGCATTCAGTGACTATTTCTGAAACTACTCTATAGGATGAATTGACCAAATTATAGAGATTACAAAACTCTATGTGGCTTTCTGCTTCTTGGAAAATCTTCAGAATTACTCTTGCAAAAATGAAATGTTGAATTTGATGTATATAACATGCTGACATTTCTGGCTTGGCTTATTTGTTAAACTCCATAAATCATCAGAATTAGGTACTTAAAATCTGATGACGAGTTTAGGCAACCACAGTATTTGTTCTGAGCTTTAAATCATTATGTTTGAAATTGATTATATCTAAATAACCCACATCCAACCTTATACTTGTTTCATTACTTGGTGTTGACCATTATTTTACTTTAATTTTAATTAACAAATAATCCCTTTTACTTTTAAACATTAATTTTAAAAATTAGCTAAAATTTTTGTGAGATAAAAACCACATATATGCACGTACATATATGTATTATCATACATATATGTACGTGCATATATATCATACATATATATGTGTGTATATATATGTCTATGTATGTGTCTTTGCTAGAAAAACTCTCCTTTCTGTCCCTTTTGCTGACCTCTAAGTTCCCACTTCACAGTGCCCTCCCACTGCCAGCAAGCACTGTTATTATAATTTTATATACTTCCAAATATTTTTATAAATACACTAGTAAGTAGCAATACATATTAGCTTTCATCCTTTTTTTACCCAAAAGGGTAGTATACACATCACCCTGCACTGCACTTTGCATTTTTCTCACTCCAAACATATATTTTGAAGATGTTTTTATACTATTACCTAAGGGTTTCCTTGGCTCTCATCCATTTTTTAACTTAAAAAAAAAGGTTATTTGTTGTATTTCTTATTTCAAAATATTTTTGGAGGTAGAAGAGATATGAATGACTGCAGGTACAAGCACGAAAGATCCCAAACCATGTCATAACCATCCTGGGGTGACCATTGTCTTACTGTGGCCAAATAAGGACTTATTATGGTTTGACTACCATTTCCAATCCTCAGGATTCCCTGCCAGGGTGTTCTAAGGTGACACTGAAATCAGTGATGTATTAACCTCTTGAATTCTAAACCATCTTTTAATTCTGAGCCAAAAAATAATTTTACATGCAATATCCGGAGTTCATAGTCCTCTCCTCATTCCACTGATTTGAAAAGAAAGTGTATCTATATCCCAAAGATCTCTTCTGTCCTATTCTTCAAACCAGTGTTACCTTGAAAACTTACTTCATCAATACTTCACATTTTTATCTTTGATACTGAAACTATCAACTTGTCTTACCAGCACAGTGAAGCAGATATAATTTAGGTTCTTTTTAATAGGATGATGTTCTTGTGAACGTTAGTTGTTAGGAAGTCTAGCTAATGAGGTATAAACAAACACTAACTGGAGATTATGGAGGCAGAGAGGACTGAACTTTTCACTCCTGCAGGCTGTAGTGCTTTCCCATCTTCTCGTGGTTCCTGCTGATCTTCTGTGTCACTTTTTTTCTGCCAGTAAAGATGCTTGTCATCTCCAAAACTCTTGTTTCCTGGCTCTCACCACTCTAGCAGTTCATGGCTGTATTTCATTTTCTGACTTCTCGGAATTTATTTTTCTTCCTGTCTCTTTATCCAGTGCTTCCTGGTTTTGGCAGAGGCAAGACTTGTTGCTAACAGTTAGCTTGGCCACAGTGAGTTATTAGTGTTGTTTGACCAAAATGTCCAGTTCCTCCCATTCAAAGCATTTGGTAACTTGCATCTAGGGGGACCTCTTCGGGGCTATGTGAGGTCAAGTAACTAATTCTGGTCAATAAGTTGTAGACAGAAGTATGTGTGTCACTTACTGGCTGAATATTGCATAAATGAATCTTCTCTTTCCCCTCTGTCACAAGGGTTGGGAATGTTCAAGTTAGTGGCTTTTCTGAGAAACTTAGATCCAGAGTAACTATAATAAGCAGATCTCTCCTTACCAACACCAAATAAATATATGGCATGAGCTTAAAATAAATATTTTTTGTTTGCTTATTTGTTTTCAAAGATTTTATTTACTTACATGAGAGAGAGAACAGGAACAGGGGAAGAGGCAGAGGGAGACGTAGACTACCCACTGAGCAGAGAATATGACACAGGGCTTTATCCCAGGACCCCGAGATCATGACCTGAGCCGAAGGCAGATGCTTAACCCACTAACTGGGCAACCTAGGTGTCCCTGTTTGTTTTTAAACTACTGAGACTCAGAGGTGTTTGTTACCATGGAATAATCCAATTTATAGCCTATTCTATACAGTCTTCAAGAATATTTCTTCCTTCTTATTGGTAAATGAACAACACATCATTTCTTTGGATTTCATGTACTTTTGGGGAATGGTAGGGAGAGACTGCTCTTCTAGCACTGGCATGTTAGTGTATTTTCCCTTTACTTCCAAGTTCATCGCTCTTCTGGAGGCTAAAGACAACATTGATTTGAATAATCTGACAAACATCTGAATATAGATCACTGACAAAGCAGGGCAATACCCATGGGGGACAGAAAAAAATGATGCAACCAGAAAGTGACCCTGGAAAAGAGGTAGTGTTGGAACAGTGAGCCAGGTGAAGGCAGTGGGAGGAAAGCTTATCAGTAGACCTCCTAATATAAAACATATAACATGGGGTAAGAGGTTATTCAAGACAACAGCTAGTATCAGACAGAATACCAACTGAAATGACAGGTGCCTTTTGATGAACAAAGATTACAGCCCAGAGACCCAAGAGGCTTGGGTAGTGGGAAAACCAGAGCTTAGTTACAGATCTGGCTTTTAGGTCTAAGCTTGCCATTCTTGGAGGACTGGTAAACTAAGTAGAATTCTAAACCTAGGAACGCTTACTGTGCCAGTAATCAAGACAGGAGCCTGGACTAGGAAGTCCAAAGTACAAGTTAAGACATATGTTAAGTCAAGAGTTAACCAGAGGAACAAGTCAGAGTCTCAGTTATGGGGTCTGTAGCTCAAGGTCTGGATCTGACCAATCGCATTAGTAAAAATACCAAGTGATAGTATCAAGTTTCTTAGGTTTCTCCTGTTTATGTTCAGATTTGGTTCTTGATTTTGAGGTGGACTTGGTCTTACAAATGAAGGTCAAGTGACCCCCACCTTAGGGAAGGAGGCCATCTTGAGGAAGGAGAACCTAGAACAATCTTACTAGTTAAATAACTACTCTTTTCTTCCATGTCTGTTTTTCTCTCTGCTTTGTCCTCGCTTTCATTATATGAATAATAAGGATTGCTGGAAGTGGCTAGCAAAGTAATGAAAGAATAGAATAGATCAATAATTAGACCAGAACCTCATTTATTTATCTTGATATGTATGCTTCTTTCTAATCTGTATGGTTCTTTTCAGCACACATTTCTGAGTGACTTACAGCACAGCACTGTTCCCAGATATGACCTTGGTTGCCTCTCATTTAAATTTAGTATACCACCCCAACCCCAGCCTCTTCCATGGCTTTAGGCTGCCTCAGATTTTGCCTGGGCCCATGAGCCTTTACTTCAGTGCTACTCCAATGTGGCCAACTGGTTTTACCCAGCTTTTAAAATTGGGTTCAGACAGGTTACTTATCAATAAATGTAACTATTGGCTTAGAAGGACAGACCCTAACACTTCCTGGAATCCAAAGAAGTCTCATCGTTATGATCTTCCAACTCAAAAGACAGCAGTATTTCCTATATAACACAAGTAATTTGAGCAATTAAAATATATCCTTTTACATTTGAATAGGGAAATATAAATTAATTTTGAAGAGTAGGAAGAAAAAAAAACTTTTATTTTGTCAAACAGTAATTTTATAAAATGAACATACTTATATGTAACATATGTTTTAAAATAATTCTTAAATGGTAGTCTGGGGCTCTATGCAATAAAAATGGTTCTGCCTCTGAGTTGCTTTCTACCTGGACAAAAATTATATAAACTTTCTGTTCTCGGTAAAATAAAGGGAGAAGAGCTAGACTAGTCTAACTCCAAGGTCACTTTTAATATGTAATTTTAATTATTTTTTGAGAGATTATTCAGGTCACAGTCTCTGATTTAAGAACTGATGAAAAAATGCAACTCTGGCTTAAGATTGATCATTCAGAAAAAAATTCTGCAGTTAATCATGAGAACTTCTATATTTTAAAAACAATGATGACAAATATACTTTATTAAGTTTATTTTGTACCAGGTACTTCCTAAGATCTTACTTATTTCATCTGGTTTAATACTCCCTGTTGCTTTGTATTAGGTTGCTAGGCTGCCATAACAAAATACCACAGACTGGGTGGCTTCAACAACAGAGATTTATTTTCTCATAATTCTGGAGGCTAGAAGTCTGAGACTAAGGTACCAACAAGATTGGTTCCTTCTGATTGCCCAGAGGGAAAGCTCTGTTCCAGGCATCCCTCTGTGGCTTGCAGATGACCATCTACTCCCTATGTCTCTCTGTACCTATCTGTGTTCAAATTTCCTTTCTTATAAGGATACCAGTCATATTGGGTTGGGCCCATCCTAATGATCTCATTTTAACATAATTATCTCTGTAAGACCCTATCTCCAAATATAGTCACATTCTGAGGTACTAAGGATTAGGATTTCAACATATGAATTATGAAAGGACACAATTCAGCCTTTGGCAAACCATATGAAATATATGTAGTATTTTCCTTATTTGATAAATGAAGAAACCGAGAATTTGTCTTAGATCTCAAATAGATTTGAACTAAAGTCCATTTCACTCATAATTTCCTACACTTAATTATTAGCCATTCTTGTTTTCAGATAATTACAATGATAAGGAATTGAAAGCTGCACTGTCTATGACTTTAGCCACAGAAGCAAGTTATTTTAAGAGTTAAAACAGTCTTCAGTGGAGTTCAAGTACGTGTTAATTATCAGAGGAAAAGGAAAAAAGAACACAATACATGTTAAGTTTAAGAGATGGATATTTGGCCTTAAACTATGTAATTACTTATAAAATATGTTTAACATTCTTTTCTGATGATAAAAATAATGCATATCTATTGTAGCATTTGGATAATATGGAAGTATATAAAGAAGAAAAGTTATAATCACACACAACCCCATCTTTGGAGCTAAACATTAAGTAAACATTTTAAGTAAATATACACCGATATACTATATACAGTTTTAAACCTTGCTTTTTTCACTAAAAATAGCATATAATTAACTGTTCATTTGCAATTCATTATCCTTTGGCATCATGACATTTTTCTATAGTTTCACACATTAAAATAATTTCAGACCTATAGAAAAGTCATAAAGAATACTACAAAGCATTCTGATTATATCCAGATTTCCCAGTTAATATTTAACCATATTTGTCTTATTTTTGCTTTCCTGTGTGTGTGTGTGTGTGTGTGTGTGCATGTTGAATTTTGAATATTGAAAGAATATTGAATTGCATAAATATAGTACAATTATAAAAACTAAGGCTAACATCAATATAGGAATGTCATCTAATATGTAGCTCATATTTAGATTTTGCCCATTTTCTCAATAATGTCATTCACAGTAAAAGAAGAAATTTGGCTCCAAGATTTTATCCAGGTTCACACATTCTATTCAATTCCTTCTAAACTTCAACTTTTTAAACCTGAACAACTCTAGTCTTTGTCTTTCATGGCTCTCGTTATTAGGCTAGTTATCTTGTAGTTTGCAACATCCTATTTGGATTTTATTGTATTTCCTCAGGATTATATTTGGTTTCTGCATTTTTGGCAAGAATACTACCAAGTGATGTCCTGTCCTTTTCAATGTAATTTATCAAAAGGTATGGGATGTTGGTTTACCTAACTGCTTGTGATATTAAATTTGATCAGTTTATGAAAATGGTGTCTGCCAGGTTTCTTCATAGAGAAATTTTACCATATAACATTGGTAAATATAAACAAACAGAACAAAATAAAAAGTTCAGAAATAAAACCATAGTATATGGTCAATGAAATTTTGACATAAATGCCAGACCACTGAATGGAGAAGATGTTTTCATCCAATTGTGCTGGAAAAGTTGAAAAATAATGAGCATCCATCCTGACTTCACACCATGCATAAAAATAACTCAAAATGTATTTTTACCTAAGTGTATGAGTTTTAAATGATAAAGAATCTAGAAGAAAACATGCTAACAAAATGTTAGTGACTTTGGGTTTGACAAATATTTCTTAAATAGGATACAAAAATTTCAGGTTATATTAAAAAAATCTATAAACTGAACTTCATCAAAATTAAAACTCTTGCTCTTAAAAGACACTGTTTTTAAAAAAATGAAATAACAAAGTACAGATGGAGAGTAAGTAAAGTTTTTCAAAACATATCTAACAAAGGATTTGTATCCAGCATGTCTGTAATATATAAAGAATTTTTATAAAAAACAAAAACGATAACCAAATTAAAAAGTAAATGAGCAAAAAATTGAACTACTTAAAAAAGATATATAAATTGCAAAAAAGCACATAAAAAGATGATAGATATCATTGTCACAAGATACCATGTCATAAAAAAGGGCATATTAAAACCACAATAACATGTCAGTGCACTCAAAATTTGAAATTAAAAAGACTGACTATACCAAGTTTTGGCAAGGATTAGAAGAATTGGAACACTTATGCACTGCAGTGGAAATGTAAATTGATACGACTTTGGAAGAATTTGTCAGTTTCTTAAATATTAAACATATATGTACTGTAAGATCCAGGCATTCCACTGCATTTCCCCAAGAGAAATGAATGGAGATATCTGAATAAAGACATAAATAATAATGTCTTTAGGATTTTGATAAGGATTATAGATTATATTGAATTTGTACATTGTTTTGAATGTTTTAATAATATTAATTCTTCTAATCCATGAACACAATGACTTTCCCTTTAGTTGTATCTGCTTTAATTTCTTACACCAGTGTTTTATAGTTTTCAGTATTCCAGTCTTTTGTTGTTCTGGTTAGTTTTTGTTTTGTTTTGTTTTTCATTTTTTTTTAATTTAAGCTTTTTTTATTTAAACATGTAATGTAACCCCACCACCCTCTCCCAACCCCTCTCCCCGCCGACCCCCCTCAGTTTGTTTTATGACATTAAGAGTCTCTTTTGGTTTGTCTCCCTCCTGATCCCATCTTGTTTCATTTTTTCTTTTCCTACCACCTTAACCCCCACCCCCATTGCATCTCCACTTCCTCCTATCAGGGAGATCATGTGATAGTTGTCTTTCTCCAGTTGACTTATTTCGCTAAGCATAATATGCTCTAGTTCCATCCATGTCGTCGTAAATGGTAAGATTTCATTTCTTTTGATGGCTGCATAGTATTCCATTGTATATGTATACCACATGAGAAAGGAATCCATCAAAATCCTTGAGGAGAACACAGGCAGCAACCTCTTCGACCTCAGCCGCAGCAACTTCTTCCTAGGAACAACGCCAAAGGCAAGGGAAGCAAGGGCAAAAATGAACTATTGGGACTTCATCAAGATCAAAAGCTTTTGCACAGCAAAGGAAACAGTCAACAAAACCAAAAGAGAACTGACAGAGTGGGAGAAGATATTTGCAAACAACATATCAGATAAAGGGCTAGTCTCCAAAATCTATAAAGAGCTTATCAAACTCAACACCCAAAGAACAAATAATCCAATCAAGAAATGGGCAGAGGACATGAACAGACATTTCTGTAAGAAGACATCCAGATGGCCAACAGACACATGAAAAAATGCTCCACATCACTGGGCATCAGGGAAATACAAATCAAAACCACAATGAGATACCACCTCACACCAGTCAGAATGGCTAAAATGAACAAGTCAGGAAATGACAGATGCTGGCAAGGATGTGGAGAAAGGGGAACCCTCCTACACTGTTGGTGGGAATGCAAGCTGGTGCAACCACTCTGGAAAACAGCATGGAGGTTCCTCAAAAAGTTGAAAATAGAGCTACCTTATGACCCAGCAATTGCACTACTGGGTATTTACCCTAAAGATACAAATGTAGTGATCCAAAGGGGCACATGTACCCAAATGTTTATAGCAGCAGTGTCCACAATAGCCAAGTTATGGAAAGAACCTAGATGTCCATCAACAGATGAATGTTCTGGTTACTTTTAAGTGTCTTATTATTTCTGGTACTATTGTAAATGGGACTGTTTTCTTAATTTTCTTTTTGGGTAGTTGATTGTTAGAGTATAGAAATGGAACTAATTTTCATTTATTGATTTTATATCCTGGAACTTTACTGAATTTATTAGTTCTAACAGTTATTTTGTTGAGTCTATAAGATTATGTCCTCTACAAAATAATTTTACTTCTTCCTTTCTTATTTGTTGCATTTCATTTATTATTCTTTTTTTTTAAAGATTTATTTATTTGACAGACAGAGATTACACAAGTAGGCAGAGAGTCAGGCAGAGAGGGGAGGGGAGAAGCAGGCTCCCCGCTAAGCAGAGAGCCCGATGCGGGACTCGATCCCAGGACCCTGTGGGATCATGACCCCAGCCGAAGGCAGCAGCTTAACCCACTGAGCCACCCAGGCGCCCCTCATTTATTATTCTTGCCTAATTGCTCTGGCCAGGACTTCTAGTACTATATTGAATAGAAGTTGTGAAAGTAGGGATCTGTGCCTTATTCCAGATCTTAGAGGAAAAGCTTTCAGTTTTTTACCATCACGATGTTATCAGTGGACTTTTCATATATGGTTTTATTGTGTTGAGGCAAGTTCTTTCTACAACTTTTTTTTTTAATCAAAGGATATTGAAGCTCTTCAAATGCTTCTTCTGTACCTATTGAGATAACAATGTGATTTTTGTCCTTCATTCTGTTGATATTGTGAAAACATTTGCTAACCATATATCTGATAAGGGGTTAATTTCCAGAATGTGCAAGGAACTCTTACAACTCAAAACAAACAAACAAACAAACAAACAAAAAAACAGAAAAAAGAGGGAGCAAAAGAATTAATTAACATGATATACTACTACATATCTATTACAGTGGCCAAAAATCCAGACTACTGACCACACTAAATGCTGACAAGAATTTAGAGCAACACAGCCTCTCATTCATTGCTGGTGGGAATCCAAAATGGTACAGCCACTTTGGAAGAAAGTTTGTCCCTTACAAAATGAAACATACTCTTACCATATGATCTACCAATTGTGCTCCTGGTATTTTTCCAAAAAAATTAAAAACGGTCTATACAAAAGTCAGCACATGTGTGTTTATAGCAGCTTTATTCATAATTGCCAAACCTTGAAAGTAACCAAGATGTCCTTAGTAGGATTGAGTAAATTAACTGTGATATATCCAAATAGTGGAATATTATTCAGGTAATAAAAGAAAATGGGCTCTTAGCCTTGATAAGACATGGAAGAACCTAAAGTTCATATTGCTAAGTGAAAGAAACCAATTTGCAAGCCTGCATACTGTATAATTTCAACTATGGTGTTCTGAAAAAGGTAAAACTATAGAGGCAATAAAAAGATCAGTGGTTTCCAGGGTTGGGAGTGGGGGATGCATAGGCAGAGCACAGAGAATATTCAGGGCAGTGAAAATACTCTGTATGATAATATAATAATGAATAGATGTCATTACACATTTGTCCAAACCCACTGAATGTATAACACCAAGAATGAACCTTAAGATAAACATGGATTTTGGATGATTATGGTCAATGTAGGTTCATTTTTATAAAAAATACACTATTCTGGTAAGTGATGTTGATAATGAGGGAAGCTATGCATGTCTGTGGTCAAGACGGGTCTGTAGGAAATCTTTATATCTTCCTCTCAATTCTGTTGTAAGCTTAAAACTGTTCTAAAAAACTAAGTGTTCAATTTTTTTAAGTGGCAAAAATCCATGATTCAAAATTTCTTTTTTTAAAAAAAGGGCAAAGCATCTGAATGGACATTTCTTCAAAGAAGACATACAGATGGCCAACAGTTTCATGAAAAGGTGCTCAATTTGTTAATCACCTGGAAAATAAGATGGCTATTATAAGAAAAATAACAAGTGTTGGAGAGGTGGAAAGGTGTGGCAAAACTGGAAACTATGCACACTGTTTGTGGAAGCGTAAATTTGTGCAGCTGTTCAGGAAAACAATGTGGAGATTTCTCAAGAAAAGAAAAATAAATCCACTATATGATCCAGCCATCTCAGTTCTGAGTATTTATCTAATAGAAATGAAGTCAGGATCTTGAAGAGATAGCTGCACTACCATGTTTATTGTAGCATTATTATTAATTGTTATTATTACTACTATTATTATTTTGGAATTACAGTAGTCAGGATATGGAAACAACACAGATGTCCATCATCAGATGTTGTATATATACAATATATACATTGTATATATACAGTATATTGTATATATATTGTATATACAGGACATTGTATATATACAGTATATACAAACAATAGAATATTATTCATCCTTAAAGAAAGAAGAAAGTTCTACCATTTGTGAAAACATGGAGGGATATGTAAGACATTAAGGACCTGGAGAACATAAACTAAGTGAAATAAGTCAGTCACAGTAGGACAAATACTGCACGATTTTTCTTATATGAGGCATTTAAGATAGTCAAATATAGAAGCAGACAACAGAATTACCAGGGGATGGAGGGAAGAGGATATGGGTACTAGTAGTTCAATGGGTATAAAGGTAAAGTTGAGCTGATGATGGTTTCATGAATGAATATATATGTCAAAGCTCATCATGGTGTTCACTTTAAATATGTGGTGTATTGTATCTCAATTATATTTTAATAAAGCTAAATTAGTGAATCTAAAATAACAAGACACCACTTTTAAAGGATTTATATTTTTATATAAAATTTAAATGTTAGTAATTTCAAGAAATAAATGTATATACATGCACATATTTAAAAGGAAAATAATCATTAATAGGAAAAGACAGGGAAAGGAATTCCAGGGAGAGGAAACAGCAGTACAAAGTCCCTGGGGCAGGAAAGAACTTTTCAGTAACCATAAGAGATTAATGTGGCTGAAATGCAGTAAGAGGTGGTAGTGGGGACTGGAGTCAGATGAGGCTGAAGAAGCCAGCAGGTATCAGTTCCTGAAGGCGTTTAAGGTCCTCTTTCCTTTTATTTTTCTTTCTTTCTTTCTCTCTTTTTTTTTTTCTTTTCTTTTTTCCTCCCCTCCTCTCCTTGCCTTGCCTTGCCTCGCCTTGCCTTGCCTTATTTCTTTCTTTCCTTTAGGATTTTGTATATTCTGTGAAATGTAAATGGTCTTAAGTAGGAAAGTACTCTTCAAACTGTGAAAGATTACTCTGGCTAGTAATCAAAAATAATGTTGAGGAAGACTGTTTTAAAGGTCAAGTGACCAGTAGGGAGGCTGTTTTAGTAATACAGATCAGAAATGATGGTGGCTTACACTAGGGTAGTGGAAGTGAATATGGAAAGAAACAGAGCCAACCTATGTTTTGGGGCAGATGTGAGGAATGAGGATGAGAAAAGTAAAAGAAAAGTCTCCAGTTTACTATATTGAGAAAGTGACAAAATGAAGACTCAAATAGTAAACATGTTAAAGAAGGAGGAATTTGTAAGGGAAATATAAGAAACCAAGTTTTGAGCATAATGAATTTGAGAAACATGTAGGTATTCTAAGAGAAATTGATGATGCAAAGGTAGGTAGATCTATGAAACTAAGTGTCCTGAGGCATGATCTCTACTGAAGATATAAATGTGCACATAGTTAAATGGTTCACTTAATCTTTGATTATTTCCTTAGACCACATATTTTATTTTATTTTAAAAAATATTTTATTTATATATTTGAGAGAGAAGGGGAGGGACAGAGAGGGAGAGAGAAACTCAAGCACACTCTGCACTGAGCATGGAGCCTGCCACTGGGATTGATTCCTTTCCAAGACCCTGATATCAGACCTGAGTCAAAACCAAGGGTCAGGAGCTTAACCAACTAAGTCACACAGGGGCCCCAGCCCACATATTTTGAAAATAGAAATTCTCTGGGATTATTTTAAGGAATATAACTACTTCAGAGGTATTTTATGCATGGGATATACATTTCAGAAACGTTAACACTTCTCTGTACACTGTCTAGCAGTTTAAGGTGAATCTTAAGCTGTGTAAAAGGAGGTTTGCTATATGAGACTTTGGTCAGGGTGTTACTACATATTTTAATCATCTTTTTTTTTTTTTTTTACTTAAGTCAATCAAGTAATTTCATTTGGTAAAAATTGAAAGAGACTAGATTAACTAGAGATCAGTATAGGATTATTATTGGCTGATGTATTTTAAGCAGCTTTACTTTTGGTTAACCACCTTAACAAAGAGTTCTTTAGGATATTTGACTCTACATTAAACTGGAGAATTTGTGGTCTGAAGAAATCATAGTAAAGACCAGTCTAGGTTTTAAGCTATAAGTCCAAAAGATGTATACAAACATGTTAAATTATAGATTATTAACATATTAGCAAAATTTTTATTTGCACTAAAGTGATCACTGGCAAATGTTAGGCAACTCTTCTTATTGAAGATATAGGTATGCCTTATACTTGATAAACTAATCTACCTCAGACACACAAATTCATGATAGGACTTTAGAAAACCAACTTTTCCCAACTCTCTCCCTTACCCATGCTCAATAGAGAACTCATCTGACAGTGCTGGATATAAGAAGAAAAACTCAGAATAAGGAGGACAAATGAAGACAAAGTAGGATAAACATCTGTAGGCCAAGCCTTTATGAAATAATTCTAGAAAGATTTATAATTTTATGTTCACCAATCTATGAAAGCTTGGCCTTTAAAACCATTTTTTAAATTTATTTTATTTTTTTTAATAAACATATAAATGTATTATTAGCCCCAGGGGTACAGGTCTGTGAATCGCCAGGTTTACACACTTCACAGCACTCACCATAGCACATACTCTCCCCAGTGTCCATAACCTCACCACACTCTCCCTACCCACCTCCCCCAGCACTCCTCAGTTTGTTTTGTGAGATTAAGAGTCTCTTACGGTTTGTCTCCCTCCCAATCCCATCTTGTTTCATTTATTCTTTTCCTACCCCCCAAATTCCCCATGTTGCTTCTCCACTTCCTCATATCAGGGAGATCATATGATAGTTGTCTTTCTCTGACTGACTTATTTCGCTAAGCATAATACCCTCTAGTTCCACCCACGTCATCGCAAATGGCAAGATTTCATTGCTTTTGATGGCTGCATAGTATTCCATTGTATATATATACCACCTCTTCTTTATCCATTCATCTGTTGATGGACATCTAGTTTCTTTCCATAGTTTGGCTATTGTGGACATTGCTGCTATAAACATTCGGGTGCACGTGCCCCTTCGGATCACTACGTTTGTATCTTTAGGGTAAATACCCAGTAGTGCAATTGCTGGGTCATAAGGTAGCTCTATTTTCAATTTTTTGAGGAACCTCCATGCTGTTTTCCAGAGTGGTTGCACCAGCTTGCATTCCCACCAACAGTGTAGGAGGGTTCCCCTTTCTCCACATCCTTGCCAGCATCTGTCACTTCTTGACTTGTTCATTTTAGCCATTCTGACTGGTGTGAGGTGGTATCTCATTGTGGTTTTGATTTGTATTTCCCTGATGCCCAGTGATGTGGAGCACTTTTTCATGTGTCTGTTGGCCATCTGGATGTCTTCTTTGCAGAAATGTCTGTTCATGTCCTCTGTCCATTTCTTGATGGATTATGTGTTCTTTGGGTGTTGAGTTTGCTAAACTCTTTATAGATTTTGGATATTAGCCCTTTATCTGATATGTCATTTGCAAATATTTTCTCTCATTCTGTCAGTTGTATTTTTGCTTTGTTGACTGTTTCCTTTGCTGTGCAAAAGCTTTTGATCTTGATGAAGTCCCAATAGTTCATTTTTGCCCTTGCTTCCCTTGCCTTTGGCGTTTTTCCTAGGAAGAAGTTGTTGCAGCTGAGGTCGAAGAGGTTGCTGCCTGTGTTCTCCTCAAGGATTTGGATGGATTCCTTTCTCACATTGAGGTCCTTCATCCATTTTGAGTCTATTTTCATGTGTGGTGTAAGGAAATGGTCCAATTTCATTTTTCTGCATGTGGCTGTCCAATTTTCCCAGCACCATTTGTTGAAGAGGCTGTCTTTTTTCCATTGGGCATTCTTTCCTGCTTTGTTAAAGACCATTTCTAAAGGAATTTCACACTGTAGGAATGGAAATGGCTTTTGGATACTATTCTTTATAGTATATAACCTATTTTAAGAGCTAAAGTCTCTCTTTTAAAAGCATCATTATACTGCAAACATCTTGATTTTTTTTTTTTCTCATTGACTGATTGGGGCAAACAAATGTTTTCACCATTCTTTTCTTTATAACCAAATACTTCTACAGCTGCAGCTAAGGAGATACCATACTCCCAGGTGATTCATTCAGTCAGCAGAAATTGGATTTAATTGATGTGACACTGGAAACAGTCTCCTTTTTTTACTTATACGAGCAATGTAAATGCTGAAATAGGAAAGCAACTGAGCAGCATTTATTTTTCTTATTTAATTGTACTTTCTTGTCAAGTTCAGGTTCAAAAGATAGGACTATGTGTGAAAAAAGGATTTTCCTGTAATGTGGTAAACTACACCATGTAGTGATAGACTTTCTATAAGAATTACATTAAGGGAAAACGCTTAAAATAAAGAATAGTTGGGGAATTTATCCAAAGTATGTAAGTTCAATTCAGGATTAAGAGGTATGTGTAAACCAAATGAATCTATCACCAGGAAGGAGAACACAAGTCACATAGAAAGATCATTGTCTTCAGAATCGGATGGGGTTTCAAATCCTTTTTTAGCCTCAGTGTGTCATCTACTAAATAGGGATATGGTGAGAGTCAATTGTATGTGTCAGCTTGACTGGGCTAAGGGATGCCCAGAAAGCTGGTAAAACATTGTTTGCCAGTGTGTCTGTGAGAATGCTTTTGGAAGAGATTAGCATTTGAATTAGTAGGCTGAGTAAAGAGACCCACCCTTACCAATGTGGGCAGGCATCAATCATTCAATCCCTTAAATGGAACAAAAGGAACAAAATGGAACCCAAATGGAACAAAGAAGTAAAGAAGGAAGGGCAAATTCTTGCTCTCTCTTCTTGAGCTTTCTGGGGGCAGGAGAAAATGAATGTCTCATTTCTCTGGGCATCCCTTAGCCCAGCCAAACTGACATGCAAAATTAGCCATCACCCTATGCCTATTTAGTAGAACTCTTGGTTTTCTGGCTTTCAAACTTCAGGATTTAGCCAGTCCCCATCCCCTGCCCCCAAACCCGCCTTTTTATCAGGCCTATGGCCTTGGACTGGGAGCAATACCATTAACCAGCTCCCCTGGTTCTCAGGCCTCCAACTCAGACTGAATTACACTACCAGCTTCCCTGGTTCTCCAGCTTGCAGACAACAGATTGTGGGGACCTCTAGGTCTCTATAAGCATGTGAGCCAAATTTCTACAATAAATCTGCTCATATATGTATATCTTCTGTTGGTTCTGTTTTTCTGGAGAACCCTGACTAATAGAGAGAGTAACAATAGTACCTAACTTTTAAGGAAGCTGTGAAGCTTCAACTTACATAAAAATACTTACACAGTTCCTAGAACATGGTAAGTACTTACTAAATGTTAGCTTGCTTTTATTGGATCTAGATTTTTTTTAAGTTACTTTGCTAAAATATAAGTAATTATGGAAACACATTAATCTTATTTGTCTACTTGTGTTTTTAATATGATTTATTATTTAATTTATTATGCGGATACAAATATGATTTATTTAAGTAGATTCTGTGTGCCAGGAACCAGTGTTAGGTGCCAGTGTTTGAAAGATGATTTCAACATAGTCCCTGCCCTCAAAGAGATTGCAGCCTGGTAAACTGATGAACTTTACAAATACTCTTAGTCTTCAGGACACAATTTACCATTTCATTATATATGGCTTTGCGTTGTTGATCATTATTTTCTATCTGTTTTAATTAGGTTCTGTTCTACTAGGTCTTGTCCATTCAACAGAGTATTACAATATTAGTGATAAAAAGATCTTCATTTAATTGTGCTTGGCCCCTCATTTCACAGAGAAGGAAGCTAAGACTTTGGAGGCAGTGCAGGAGGAGGCCCACAGGAGGAAGGGACAGTTCCTCAAACTCAAAGCCATAGCTCAGGTCTCCATATTGTGTCTCTCTATAAATCACTAGATACTAAACTCCTAGGAGCAGGAAATTGCCCTACATTCTATGCCACTCACTAACGCTCAAATTCTTCTGACACCTTTAAGGGCAGTGTTTTGGTAAGCCACAAACTTTCTGTATTGCCAGGTAAGAATAATTTTATAATATGTTTTTTAATCTCACTAGTCTCTGGTACAAATGAGGTCTCATTACAATGAAAACAAAATACTGGTCATTGTACCCCTACATCCTGATGCAACACCTTATCCTACCCACTCTTCTCCTCAACATTTGCTCAGGTACTTGGAGCATTCCCATATAAACACATCACAGGCCACTCACTTTCTTCTTCATTCTCCATCAGGGTCATGTTTTTTCAGGGTTTGCCAGGGAATGCTCTTCCATAGAGCATGGCTGTGTATTGTGCCTGCACATGCCTGTTGTACTGGGGTCTGTGGTGGAAGGTGTGAGTATGTTTGTGAGTGTGGAGCTAACAGTGCCATGCTGGTGGTAGGAAGCCACACCAAAGGGGGACCCTCCAGTGATACATCTTATAGCTGATTCTCTCAGCATTTTACAAACACTTCTTATTTTTATCTTTACTTCTCTTTTTTCTGGTGCTTCACATCAGTCACTCAAACCTAGCAGGGTTGAATAGGGGATGCCGGTAAGGATAAAGGGCACATGAAAACTCTGGTTTCCTTCTTCTTTGGTCATGTGTTTCTGTGTAAGGTGGGATAAAATAAAACAAAATAAAGAATCAACAGCTTCTTTCATTCTTTAAGCAACCAAACACAAAGCCTCCAGCGATTTCAACTTCTATAGTATATGTTCAGAGGGGTTATTAGCCACTAGTCCTATAAACAAACAAATACAAAATTTTAAATTTGACTTTTTCTTAGATGAAATGCCCTGCTAACTTTGTTTTTGCAAGTAAAGAAATAAACACCTAGAGAGGCAAACTGACTTCTTCCCATATAATGAATATAGTTGGTATTGGTACTGAGATTAGCACCCAGAATTAGGTCTGTGCCAATTGTCATTTCTTACAACTGTCTCATTATAAAATTAAAAAAAAAACCTCCTTTCTGAATAAAAATGAAATTTTCTATTATGAACACATGAGATATATACTATGACGAGTGATATATAATTTTTTTTCAGTTGATCCTTTATACCCACAATTAGTCTTCACAGTGATTTTGCTGGCTGTGATGATACCTTTTATGTGGATAATGAAAAAGAAAAAGGATAAGGAAATTAATATTTATTTAACTTCCATATAAACAATGCCTTGAAATAAATCTTATATTTCAGGAACCTTAGGATATCCCAGCTATAGGCTAAAACTGCAAGAAAACAAATAGATCTTCATTTCCAATTTTCTTTAAAGCTGCTTTTGTTCTGGACTTGCATCTATAATACATGTAATATTTCCAAACCAAACAACTGTTTTTGTACAAGATAGATCAGCCAGCTTCAAAAAGCTTGGTGAATATATTTTCAAACTTTCTGTAGTTGTTGCGGTTAATGGAATGGTTGAATTTATAAAATAACTCATTCCAGGTTTTGCATGGAAACAAGGTCATTGTTTCCATTACTTTGTTAAAATAACATTTTTTTTTCCATAATAGATGGGCAAACCATGATCCCGTACTTAATTTTCCTTTTAAAATTCAGAAAGATTCTTGCTTCTCAGTCAATTAGTTTTCTTATTTTGTAGTCTGTGTGACACCTTAATAAAAGTAACCTTTCTTTTGTTTTAAAACAGTTGCTTCAGAGATGCCTTTCCTGATTTTTTTAATGAGGTTTTGTTTTCAAACTAGTGGACTGTGTTCTGATAAACCCAATGATCTGTCTTCACATTAGCAAAGTAATTATTTTTCCTCTGAATATATGTTTCTTCTTCAGATCCAAATGAAAACATTGACAGCCAGTACTTGTCAAACTTCTTCAAACTATCAAAGACAGTTTGCCCTATAATAGCATAAACTGAAAGACATCACTAAGCTGTAGTGAAATTCAATATTTAGAATTCTGAATGGTTTCTGCAAATCAAAGGGTAATATCACATTCAGAATAATTTCTGTGCTGGTAAAGGGCATAGAAAGTACTTTACTTTTTTTTTTTTTCTCTTGCTCAATATTTCAAATCTTATAAATTTAAAAAATGTGTTCAATATTTTTTTTTCTTTGTAAGAGAGGAATTTTAAATGATCAGTATAAAAAGGAAACTCGTGACACTTTTAAATCCTTACAAGTTACTGGAGTATCACTATAGTAATTTAAAATTACATTATGATTTTTAAACAAAAGTAAATAAAGTACCATCTTCATATCCCCTCTTACAAAAGCTGCTGTGGGGTAAAAACAGCCATAGAACTAGAATGTGCTTGACTTTGGTTTAGGTTCTGATAGATCTGGCTTTTAGAAATGTAGAAAATTCTATCTGTACTGCCCTTGGCTGATCGTAGAGAAATCATAGAGAGTCAGTTCATTTGGGAATTATTAGTCTATTTATTTTCAAGCGTTTAAAACAATAAAAACCATCAATATTTATAAAGAAATTATCTTAATATTAAATATTTGAGTAACTAAGAAATATACATACATAATGGTTAAACATTTGTATTGTGAATATTTGTTTTGCTAGTGGAAAACAAATCTTAAAAATTATATGTACTACATCTTACAAATGTTATTAAGGAAATATTTCCCTTCTTCCTTGTTCTTCGTTAGATATGTAGATGATAATAATATTACCTTATAATTCTTGGTACTTTTAACATTTCAAAATATATATGTCCCTACGCACTTTTCCAGATATTCTAAAATATTTCTGACTTTCCTTCTTAAAATATTGCATAGAACAAGAGCTATGTGCCAGCTGCAAAAGAATATAACTTTGGCAGCTTTTGAAGATTATAATTCTTTTAAGAAAGATACAGACATCATTCTTTGTGAAGCAAGAATAAAATCATGCCCTTTATTCATTGTCAATGGGCCTGTTCTTCCAGAATACATTACTATCTTTTATCTAATAGCCTATTACAGACTGCAGAGCATGTAAAAGCAGTGATATTGCTCAGGGTTTACAGATTTCATTTTTTATTTCAAAGCCATTACTAAATAACCCCTCAGAATTCAATACTGGCACACTACATGATAAGCTATGTTAATAGCTCATGTTATGCAAGAATTGAGCAATTACTTTAAACTTAGTAGTAGGCCTGTGGATCAAGATGGTGAAATAGTTTGGTCCTGATTTTGCCCCCCTTTCCAAGAAGGAAACAGCTATTCAAGAAAAAAACACCACAGAGAATCCAAGAATATGGGAGTGAAGCTGAAGCACCTTCGTCCACCACAAAGACCAAGACAGACTGGATTAGAAGGGTAAAAGAGTAGGCTACATATAGACTGCCTTGTCCCTCCTCCAGGCTAGTGCATCACCATGTGGTGAGGTTTCACCTGAGCTTTCAATTCCTCCACTGGGAAAATAACCCAGGGAGACAACAAGCTCACCTTCCACCCCAGCATTGTGGATAACTTTGTGGGAACTATTATTCTGATCTTGCACCATGGGGATTTCAGGGAACTTTGCAAAGCTCAAACACTGGGAATTTGAATGATAGAAAAGTGGGGAGGGGCTTGCAACCATCAGAACACAGATCTTGGCAGGCTGTGTTCATACCTGCAGTGCCCAGGTGGTAATCCCAACCAATAGCTTTTTGCTTATCTGCAGAAACAAGTCCAAGACTCATTCCGACCAGGGAACTTGGCAGGGTGCAGATGTGTCTGATTCAGATACTTAAGAAGTTTTTCTGGTACTAGAACCAGGTTTGCTCACAGCTCCACCTGCCATGGAAAGCATCTTCCAGTCCCATCTGACCAGAAGGGCTGGTGACAACTCCTGGAAGCTGTGCAGTCCAGACGTATTCTAGCTTAGAGGTGGGTGGGCAGAGCTGATCACCTGCAGAGCAAAGCCTATAGTAAGCATAGAGCATTGTCTTGCTATGCACAGGCAGAGGATTAATTCATAGCCATGACTTTGGGTGGCTCCTGGCCACTCCCAACCAAAAAGCTTATTTGGTAAGTTGGGGCTGGAGTGACTTTGCCCCTTTCTGTCCAGGTAAGAGAGCCACGACATAGCCCCAGCCTCTTGGATAGTATCTTTTAGCCCTCTCTGAGCAGAAGAGTTGGCAACAACTCCTGGAAGTGGCCCAGGGGTGCTTGAGCTAAGAGGTGGGCAGGTAGAACTGATCGCTTGCAGAGCAAAGTCATAGGGTCATTCAGTGTGGGAACTTGGAGTTCAAGGTCAGCTTGAGTTTAGACAACAAACAGGGAGCTTTGCTGGCTTTAGAGCTTCTTCTCCTGCTGTACTTAGGCAGGGAATTGAATCCATAACCCTGTTTATCAATGCATATAGCCTTCAACTTGTCCAACCAATGAATCTAACCAGAGGACATAGGAAGCTGCATAATGCATTTAATAGCAGGCTCACCTAGAAACCCAAACTAAGCCAACTGATGAAAAACTGTCTCTGCCAAAGCAAACCTGTAAAATTTGGAAGAGGAGCCCAGTTACTCAAATGTGCAGATACCAATATAAGGAATCAAGATTCATGGAAAATCAGGTAAATATGACACCACCAAAAGAGACTAATAAAGCTCCAGTAACTGACTCTGAGGAAAAATAGATTTATAAATTGTTAGACAAGTAATTCAGAATAATCTTCTTAAAGAAGTTTAGTGAACTACAAAAAAACACAACTAAACAAAATTAAGAAAACAATGCATGAATGAAAGGAGAAATCTGACAAATAACAATAACCATCAAACAAACAAACAAACAAGTCCTAGAGTTGAAAAATACAATAATTGAAATAAATAATTGAGGGGAAAGTTTCAAAGTAGACTCAACCATGCAGAGGAAAGATTCAGCAACCTGAAAGATAGGACATTGGAATTACCCAGTAAGTGGAGCAAAATGAAAAAGAGTGAAAAAAGCCTATGGGAATTATAGGGTACAATGAAAAGGAACAATATTTGCATTATGGGAATTTCAGAAAGAGAAGAAAAAGAGAAAGGAACAAAAGGCATATTTAAAGGATTAATGTCTTAAAACTTCCTAAACCTGGGGAAAGAAATGGACATCCAGATCTATGAAGCTCAAAGGACCTCAAATACAAAAGTCAAAGGTGAAAGAATTTTAAAAGCAGAGAAAAGAGAGAACTTACAAACAAGGGAACCCCCATAACCATAATTGGATTTCTCAACAGAAACTTTTCAGGCCAGGAGAATGGGATTGCATGTTCAAATTATCGAAAGAAAATAATTGTCAGCCAAGAATTTTACACTTGGCAAAGCTGTCCTCCAGAAATAAAGAGTAAAGACTTTTCTGAACAAACAGAAGCTGAGGTTACTACCAGACCTGCCTTACAAGAAATTCTAAGGAGTTATTAAGTGACTCTAATAAGGAGTTATTTGAGTGAAAGTAGAACAACAGTAATTAACATCATAAAAACACAAAATGGTCACATAAATCTCATTGGTAATGATAGATATATAGTCATGGTTAGAGTTTGCAATAAGTAATAGTGGCTATAATTTACTTACAAACTCTAAAATATTTTAAAAAGAATATAAAAATAATCATAACTACAAATACCTATTATTATACAACATAAAAACATGTAAATTATAACTGCAGTAACCTAAAATGTGAGGGGCAGGAAAAGTAGAAGTATAAAATTTACAAATTCTGTTGAAGTTATCAGTTTAAAATAGAGATTGCAAGTTTAAATTATTTTATGTAAGCCCCTTAGTAACCACAAGGAAAACTCCTGTAATAATTACACAAAAGAATATAATGAAGAAGTCAAAGCATACTGATGATAAAAGACGACAACAAACACACAAAAGGGCAACAGGATACAAAATGAGGAACAACAGATCAACAAAACAACCAGAAATAAATCAACAAAAGGACCAGAGTAAGCCCTTATCTACCAATAATTATTTTAAATGTAAACAGATTAAATTCTCCAATCAAAGACAGAGAATGGTTAAATGGATTAAAAAAATAAGATATACTTATTTAGGAAATTCACTTTAGTCTTAAAGATAAGTCATATAGACTGAGAGTAAAAGGACGGAAAAAGACATTTAAAGCAAATGGTGAGGAGAAGAAGAGGAAGAAGAAGAAGGAGGATGAAGAGGAGGAGGGGGAGGAGGAAGATGATAGGAAGAAGAAGGGGAGGAGGTGGAAGGGGAAGAAGAAGAAGGGTGACGGGGAGGAGGAGGAGAAGAGAGAAGGGGATAACTATATTTATATTAGACAAAATAATCTTTAAAGTAAAAGTTGTAAAAAGAGATAAAGGTCATTATATACTGATAAAGGAGTCAATCCAGCAAGAAGTTGTAACAGTCATAAATATTTATGTACCCAAATTGGAGCACCTAAAAAAGCAAAAACAGAGCTGTAAGGAGAAATAAACAGTAATACAATGAGTGTTGCATTCTTTAATACCTCACTCCAACATTGGATAGATCATCCAGAAAGAGAATCAATAAGGAAACAGTGAATCTGGAGCAAATGAACCTAACAGACATATACAGAACATTGTACCCACAACAGCAAAATACACATTCTCCTCAAGAGCACATGGAACAGGGGCACCTGGGTGGCTCAGTGGGTTAAGCCTCTGCCATCAGCTCAGGTCATGATCTCAGGGTCTTGGGATTGAGCCCCACATTGGGCTCTCTGCTCAGCAGGGAGCCTGTTTCCCCCTCTTTCTCTGTCTGCCTCTCTGCCTACTTGTGACCTCTCTCTCTCTGTCAAATAAATAAATAAAATCTTAAAAAAAAAGAGCACATGGAACATTTTCTAGAGTAGACCATATTTTAGGCCACAGAATAAGTCTTTTGTTTAAAAATAAAATGTTTATTTATTGGAGAGAGAGATAGAGAGAGTGCACAAGCAGGGGAAGGGTCAGAGCCACACAGGTGCCCCACAAAACAAGTCTTAGTAAATTCAAGAAGACTAAAATCACACCTAGTATTTTCTCTGACCACAATGACATTAAACTAAAAATTAATAACAAGAGGAAAACTGGAAAATTTATGAGTACATGGAAATTAAGCAATACTTTCTGAGCAACCAATGGATTAAAGGAGAAAAAAAAGATTTCTTGAGACAAAGATGCAAACACAATATACCAGAACTTGTGGTTTGCAACAAAAGTAGTTCTAAAATGGAAGTTGATAGCTCAAGTTTCATAGTTCAAGAAAGATCAAATAAATAACCTCCTTCTTCTGCCTTAAGGAAATAGAAAAAGAACAAACTGAGTCTAACATTAGCAGAAAGAAGAAAAAAGGAAGGAAATAAAAAAGAACAGAGTGGAGGGGCAGCTGGGGGGCTCAGTAGATTAAGCGTCTGACTCTTGATTTCCACTCAGGTCATGATCTCATGGTTGTAAGATCTAGCCCCGAGTAGGGCTCTCTGCTCAGTGCAGAGTCTGCTTGTTTCCCTCTGTCCCTCCTGCTCTCTTCTTTCTCTCTCTTAAATAAACAAATAAGTTTAAATAAAAATCAGAGTGAAAATGAATAAAATAGAGACTAACAAAAATAGAAAAGATAAATGAAACTAAGAACTGGTTCTTTGAAAAAATAAAATTGATAAGCCTTTATCTATATTCAGCAAGAAAAAAAAGAGAGAGAAGGCTCAAATAAATAAAATCAGCAATGAAACAGAAGAAGTGACCATTGACACCAGAGAAATACAAAGACTCATAAGAGACTACTATTAACAATTATATGCAAGTTGAACAACATATCAGACAATGTAGAAGAAATGGACTACATCCTAGAAACATTCAATATTCCAAGACTGAATCATGAAGAAATAGAAAATCTGAATATACTGATTACCAGTAAAGAGTTTGAATCAGTAATCAAAAATTTCTCAACAAAAAAATTCCAGGATCATATGGCTTCATTGGTGAATTCTATTAAATGTTAAAAAATGTATTAGTTATCCTTTTCAAAGTCTTTCCAAAAAATTGAGGGAATGCTTTCAAATTTATTTTATGAGGTCAGCATTACTCTGATAGTAAAAGCAGACAAGGACACCACAAAGAAAGAAAATTACAGACCAATATCCCTGGTTAACAATAAGTGCAAAAGTTCTCAACAAAATATTAGTAAACCAAATTCAATAATACATTAAAAGGATCATACATCCAGATCAAGTAGTATTTATTCCTGGGATTCAAGGATGATTCAGAAACAACACATCAATGTAACACACCACATTAACAAAATGAAGGATAAAAATCATATGGTCATCTCAATAGATGCAGAAAAAGCATTTGACAAAATTCAACATTCATTTTTGATAAAAATTTTCAACAAAGTCTGTTTAAAGGGAATATACCTTAAAATAATAAAGGCCATAATTCATAAAGGCCATTTATGTCAACCATAAAAAAATGAAATCTTGCCATTTATGACATGAATGGATTTTGAGGGAATTAGGCTACATCAAATAAGTCGGATAGAAAAAAGCAAATACCATATGATTTCACTTACATGTGAAATCTAAGAAAACAAATGAGCAAACAAAACAAAATTCATAGATACAGAAGACAGAAATAATTACTAGAGGGGTACCTGGGTGGCTCAGTGGGTTAAAGCCTCTGCCTTCAGCTCAGGTCATGATCTCGGGGTCCTGAGATGGAGCCCCACATTGGGCTCTCTGCTCAGTGGGGAGGCTGCTTCCTCTTCTCTCTCTGCCTGCCTCTCTGCCTACTTGTGATCTGTCCAATAAATAAATAAAATCTTAAAAAAAAAAGAAATAATTACTAGAGGGGAGGAGGATTTGAGGTTGGCCTTAACAGTTCAAGGGAGTCAAGAGATACAGATTTGCAATGATAAATAAATCATGGGGCTATAATGTATGTACAGCAGAGTGACTATAGCAAATAATGTATTATATACTAGAAAGTTGCCAAGAGAATAATTACCAGAAATTATCATTGTAAGAAAAAATAATATTTTTTTGTAATATGTGTGGTGAGAGATGATAACTAAACTTATTGTGGTGATCATTTTGCAGTGTATACAAATATCAAATCATTATGTGTATACCCGAAAGTAATATAATGTATGTCAATTACACCTCAAAAAAATGTATATATAGCAGGTGCCATGTAGTGGTTTGCAATTATAAGACTGGGACTACCAATCATTTTAGCATGAATTATTTAGTCCCTATTAATAAGAATATTTTGAGGGTATTATTATCCTCTTTTTTTTTTTTGATGTTAGAAAATTGAATCATAGAGAGTGTAAATCCTTTACTTAAGGTCATATAACTTGACTGGAGGGTTAAGATCCAAATCTGGGGAAACTGATACCCGTGCTAACTTCTTAATCTCTAAAATATATTAGCATTTGCAATTTTTAATGATTATAGAAATCCATATATTAAAAATGTTAGAATCTACTGATGGAGGGGAAAAACTTTAGAGTCACAGAAGCTTGAGCTCAAATTTCATTTCTGTCACTTGCTGGGAGAATATATTGAGCAAGTTAATTATTAGTCTCTTAGTTTCTTCATGTTATAGATTAACTCCTGATTATCGACATTTATTCTGAATGTTCTCTAAATGTGAATGATTACTTTTAGACTCAAGGTAGGATATAGACTAAAAAAAAAAGATAGTGGAATGCCTGGGTGGCTCAGTTGGTTAAGAGGCCACCTTTGGCTCAGGTCATGATCCCAGCATCCTGGGATGGAGTCCCACATCAGGCTCCTTGCTCAGCAGGGAGCCTGCTTCTCCCTCTGCCTCTGCCTGCTTCTCCCTCTGCCTCTGCCTGCCACTCTGTCTGCCTGTGTTCACTCTCTCTGACAAATAAATAAATAATCTTAAAAGGAAAAGTAAAAATGAAAGAAGATGGGATCGGGAGGGAGACAAACCAAAAGAGACTCTTAATGTCATAAAACAAACTGAGGGGGGTGGGGGGAAGAGGGGTTGGGAGAGGGTGGTGGGGTTACATTATATGTTTAAATAAAGCTTAAATAAAGTTAAAAAAAAAGATAGTATATATATACAAATGTTGAAGCTGTAAAAATAATATGTTTCAGAGCATGAAAGACAAATTGTTAAGTTTATATATAACAATGATTAACAAAAATCTAAGGAGTACATTTTATATCTCTCTTCTGCTTAAAATTATATTTTATTTTTAAATAATTTTGCATTCACTTTTTATATGAAAGTTGTTTATGATTTTATCAATTGCCTTCTCAGTATTTTTCTCTGTTCCAGTATGTTTTTCTTAATTTTATTGAATAAAGACAGCATAAAATGATAATTAATCACTGTAAGTATGACTGTTAAGTATCCACAGACAATTCCCTTGTTACTGTGTAAATTATAATGGAAGTAAGGAAAAATGTTAATATTGAATATATTCAATACTGAATAAAAGCCAATGATG
The DNA here is from genome assembly GCA_003697995.1 of Taxidea taxus jeffersonii. Lineage (NCBI taxonomy): Eukaryota > Metazoa > Chordata > Mammalia > Carnivora > Mustelidae > Taxidea > Taxidea taxus. The sequence goes on along the minus strand of ML104689.1, from coordinate 426,951 downwards.
ACCATGTTTTATTACAGCAGAATCTACAAATTAAATGTATGTTCTCACTTTTCATTTATTATATTTTATTTTTGTTTTGGTTCTACCTACTTTGACTCATGGGATAGAAATCCTTCATTTTGTCCCAAATTTAAGAAAAAAATTTCAAATTATTTTTTGTGATCTGAAATGGTCAGTATGATTTAAATATCTTATGTTGCTTATTAAATTACAAAGCTCTCCAAATTAAAGCAGATGTCTCACACTTAAATGAATATTTGTGATTTTACTTTATAAATACAATCATTTTTATTTTTTAATTTTTTAAATATCTTATTTAATTATTTGAGAGAGAGAGAGGTAGAGCTCACAAGCAGGGTGGGGAGGGCCGGGCAGAGGAAGAAGCAGACTCCCTGCTGAGCAGGGAGCCTGATGTGGGGCTAGATCCTAGGGCTTGATACCAGGATCCTGGGATCATGACCTGAGCCCAAGTAAGATACTTAACGGGACTGAGCCACCCAGGCGCCCCTATAAATATAATGATTTTTTAAATTATGACTTTGTGTAGGTCACAGCAAGGTGAAACAATTCATGGAATTATTTTTGAAATGTTAAATCAAATCTATTACATGATTTATATATAATATAAAAATATATCATTACTGAATTAAAGTTACATTTTTTTCCTAGTTTAAGAAGTTTTCTAGTGTTTTAGTGTATTTTTAATTGGCTTGACATTGAATTCTGCCGATGAATTTTTTATATTAAATTAGTGAATTTTATGTCTTCCAAATGTATGCTAAACCTTTTGTGTGTGTGTGTGTATATAATATACACACATATATATGTATATATATGCCAAACGCACACATACCAGCATACATATAAAAATGTATATACATATATATACACACATATATTCATGTATATATGCATATATACATATATATTTTTGGAGAATAATTTTATACACATTATATGTATTTGTATATATAACACCTCCAAGGAATATTTCCCTAGCATGGTTTGCAAATAATTGAAAATAGCATGATTGAAACTTGCAGAAATTTGTAACTAAGGTTTGAACAGTTGTTCCGTGGCTGCTCAAGGCAAATAATGCTTGTTTTGGTGCCTGAAAGGTCAGAGGGGGCAAAGGAGGAATGTTCAAAATAGTATGAAGATATTACAATTTGTCACAATAAAACAAAAGGTCAGTTTCAAATTTTTTACAACGAAGCTGATTCTGGAACTCTATTGTCTCTTTTGACTTGTTCAAGATAGAGTAGTTTTTCTTCCATTCAAAATGTTCTTAGGCTTACTGAAAAGAAAAAGTCAAGTAATACAAAAAGGATAAATTTGGGGTTGAAAACAAGAACACAACCCTTTCCCTGCAATCACGTAAGAAAGACGTTATGAGAGCAGGTGTTCAGTGGCCTGAATTCAGCTAAATTTGGTTCTGCCAATGACTCACTGTTGAGAAAGGTTGACCTATTCAATTTTAAAAATAGAACTTTTAAAATAAGCTGGTCTGGGGTAAAGTTGACCAGATATCCCACATTAATGGCATAGTTTTTATTTTTGGTATTTTTTTCTATGACTTGTCCAGTTATTGAAAAAGGCAACAAATATATCTAAATTTTACTTACTCATCTTCCTTTATCCACAACTTCTCTAACAGTTTCTATGCTTTGTTCAGATGGCAACAAGGCTGTGTGTCTCTGTTGGCGCATGATGATAGCAGATTGATTGTTGCATTCATTAACTTGGTGTCCTCGGTGCTTTGCAGTGTTTAAGTCACTGAAGCCACTGTCTCCCCATGGTCATGTGTTGGAGTGGCAGCCAGAATAGCTGGTTTGCTTTAACTACCACAAAGATATTTTCTAGGAACCCCTAGGTGGCCTTTCAGCTATTTTATTGACTGGATTTAGTAACTTTTTTTCTAACACGGAGTGCACAGTTTCTTTACCATCCCAGACTGCTGTACATCGTACCCTATGGCAGACTGACTGTGTCTGTGCTTTGCATCAACTGTCGCTGCATTTCATTCTAACCCATCTGCCTGTCATTACTTTTGCTCTGAGTCCACACTTATTTGGTTTCGTGTCTTTCAGATCATGTTAGATTGATATTCTTCCTCTTCTGAGATGTTTCTCTTTCTTAACCTGATAATTAGCATTTTGACACCTACCTCTTTGATGCTTCCTTTCTGGCATACCTCTGCCTCTCAATTTATTAATCTGTTCTTTGAAACATTTCTTTTCTTGTTATTATGTGTGTGCTCTTTTAAGTGCATAAAGTTATATCCAGAACCATGGAGATAGAACCTCACTCTGTTTCCAGAGAACATTCTGGAAATTCTTGTTTCTTTAACAGGAACTATGGCCTACTGGACTTCAGTGTCTAAGTCTATTTCTCACTGATCTCTTAAGCTTTCCTACTAGGTTTGTAAGAGAGTTCTGCCTGTAAGATTAAATCTAAAACTTGTGCTCCTCTTTCCTTTGCAGATATCTGGTATCATTAAACAAAAACCAAATTACTAATTCATAGAATATTCATTAGAAACTTCCACACAGACTGATATTCTTCAATTCTCATATGGACACACATATGTAATCATACTAATCATGATCTTCTCATTGATTGTATCCATTAATTCACAAAAATTCTTATTAAACATATCCTTTTAGCTGCTATTCCTTTTTGAGCAGTTACATTATGCCAGATATTTGGTAAGTGCTTTATAAAAATAATTACATTTTTCTGTATATAGCTGTCCACTTTCCCCAGCACCATTTATTGAAGAGACTGTTTTTTTTCCATTGGATATTTTTTCCTGCTTTGTCAAAGATTATTTGACCATAGAGTTGAGGGTCCATATCTGGGCTCTCTATTCTGTTCCATTGGTCTATGTGTCTGTTTTTAATGCTAGTACCATGCTGTCTTGGTGATTACAAACTGAGAATATCAGAGGGGAGGGGCGTGAGGGGATGGGTTGGCCTGGTGCTGGGTATTAAGGAGGGCACATATTGCATGGAGCACTGGCTGTTATATGTAAACAATGAATCTTGGAACACTACATCAAAAACTAATGACATACTGTATGGTGGCTAATATAACATAATAAAAAATTTAAAAAATAATAATTACATTTAATTTCCTCAATAGTCCTACAAATAGTAAAAGTAGTGTGATGGTTCCTTCTTACAAACACTGATACTGAGACCTAACTGATTAAATATCTTTTCTAAAATGACACAGTCAGTAAGGAGACACGCCAAGCCTCCAACTCGGGAATGCATAATTGAAAATTCTGGACCATTAACTAATAACATACACAGCCTAAACTTTGGTAAACTCTATTTTGAAAGTGTAAAAACCTGTCTGAGACTGCAAGAGTGAATATCAGCTAAGATTAGAAAAGGAAAAGGTAGCTCTGCCATTAATCAGTCTGGGTAAGATGCTGGACACAGGGAAAGGTAGACTCTGAATTAATGGAAAACATTTCCCCAAGGCCATGCAGTAAAATGCCATAACAAACCAGCTCTTCACATGATTTCTGCTTGCTTACCAGTGATGCTGCCAGAAGTTCTTGTTTTTCTCATCTATTACTGGAGGCATCTAATTGCTGAAATTCTGTCACCTCATGACAGCACCCAATTCATAGTTAATCTTCTTAATCTCTCTTAAAAGGAGCATCTAAGCATAATTAATGTCCTCTTCCCTTAGACATGCTTCTGAATGATTCAGTAGTGACCAAACCTTACAAAAGATGCTCTCTTGCTCTCTCTTGTCCTGTGTCATTCCATAGTTCCTCCAGAGAGCCTTCCTTTGCCAAATCAGGTCAATAAATCTGATTCTGCCAGTCTTCAGATTTGTGCCTGGTGGTATTTGGCTGATTAAATCTTTAAAAATGTTTGGTGAATTAATACACATAAATAATTCCCAAAGGAAGAAAAACAAATAGCCATTAAATATAAGAAAGAATGTTTAGCATCTTTTATAATAAAAATGCAAGTTAAAATGGTATGCCAAACAAGTGTATTAGTTTGGTAAAGATATTTAAAACTTTCAAGATTCTGTATTGTCGCAGTCTGGTAGTGAAGGCCTGGATACTGTCATATAGGGAAATGGAATTATATGTCACTTTAATTTTCTGGAAAGATATTTGGACTTAAAATTTTCATTTGTAACCTAACTTTTAATAGGTTATTGGAAAAAAATAATTGAAGTGCAGACAAAATTTACTAGGATATTCATGCTAACACTTTCAGAAAAAAAAAAAACAGATGATGTAAATGCCCCCAAGGAGACATTTAATAAAGGATGGTATATGTATAAAACAGAATTTTAAGTCAACAAAAAATCTTTGTAAATTAATATTTAGTGACATGTTAAATTAAAAAAAGATAATTTATTGAATGATATGTATAGATCAAAATTTCATTAAAAAATTTAGATTTATAGATGTATATGTGGGTATATGTAGAAAAGACACTAAGCGATGCTCTCAGGATTTTCCGTAGCAAGATAATAAGTATCATATCCCTTTCTTATACTTTATGCACATACATTGCTTTGCAAAACAAAATATAAATATGAGGTGTAATTAATCTGAGATCCACATGCATTAAGTCATTATTTCAGGCAAAAAATGTTATTGGCCAATATATTCACTATTTCTCATTGGCTCATTACTAGCAATAGTTAACAGAATCTATATCAGAAGCCTGTTATCTCCATTCCACAAATAAGATACTATCAACACATCAGATGACATTTTTCCCCCCAGTGGAAAAGAAGGAAAAAGTGAAGTAAGAGACAAAGATCAATAAAGTGGTACCTTTAACCCAAAACTAATCCATAGATTAGAGCAAATTTATTCCTTTCCATACACTTCATTTAAGAACTCAAATTGCTGGGACGGCTGGGTGTCTCAGTCAGTTAAACATCGGCCTTTGGCTCAGGTCATGATCCCAGGATCCTGGGATCGAGTTCTGCATCAGGCTCCTTGCTCAGCGGGGAGCCTGTTTCTCCCTCTGCCTGCTGTCCCCCCCTGCTTGTGTTCCTGCACTTTCTCTAATAAATAAGTAATATCATAAAAACAAACAAAAAAATAAAACAAAAAAACCCCTCGAACTGCCAAAGGAACTGTTTAAACATGCTACTAAGTACACTGTGCTGGAAAACTCTCTTCAGTTTACTACCTCTACCCACAATCCCACTCCTACAGGGAAGACCAGACTACTGAGATGCCCAAGCTATCAGTTGAGGCTGAGATTCATTTAAGAGAATAAAGAATAACTGAAGTGCCTTTGGTTAAATACAGGCAACTTTCTCATGAAAACATCCTTCTTGAGTTACCTTTTCACAAAGAAAGATGGCAGGTGTAGATGGCCGGAAGGTGACCCTGGCAACTGAAGATAGAGAATTTCTGACTTAGCTGCAGCCTTCTAATGACTGCGAGCTCAACCATAGCATTCAATACTAGTGAGGACTTTTAAGAGTCTCATGCTCTACCGACTGAGCTAGCCGGGCACCCTCAGTGAGGACTTTTAATATGTCATCTCACTTCTGGGTTTTTAGAAGTATTAGTTATTGATTGGAGAATATAGTTAGAAAGTAATAGATATATATTTTTATGTTATTCCCCACTGAACTGTCAGCTCCATAAGATGATATTTACTCACTGAATAGGAATAAAAATACAGTCATGTGTCTATACTTACTACTTTTCTCATGCGAGCACATGACATCCATTCAATAAAGTTTATTTAAATGAATTTAGTTATGTTCATATCTCATGCATAATTTGTCATGGTAAATAATTTGTAATATATTTAATATATGCATTAACTTTTGAAATATTTATTTCTTTGTATGAAAGACATGCATGTATCTTTAATATCTGTTGTCCTAATTTTTTAATCATAATTTTATCATAATCCTATTTAGTATACAAAAGTCACTTTATAAAAGAACTTATTAGGACTTATTATAAAAGGAATCATGATTCCTATGTATACATTTAATTGATTTGTACACCTAGAAATAGTAACAAACTTTATTCTATTAATTGTAATATCTACCCATCCCTTTTCTAGCAGAAGAGACTGTAACAGCCATTGGACCTCAAATCTTTTACAAAATGCATATAAAATATGTATTCAGATCTCTCCACTGAGATAATCCTGATTACACTAATGATCCTTTTTTCTTGTTGTATCATCAAAATTGCCTGAATGGAGGGTGTTCATAACTATAGACTCTTCTCTTTTTTCCCCCAGAAATTCGACTTAAAATGCTCCATTTACATTTGGTAGTAGTGATAGCATATTTTGTAGATTTCATAGTGTCATTACAAAGTTAAGCTCAGAAATACTCTATTTCTTTAAAATGCAATTTCCTTTTTGAAATTCATTTTTTTTATCGTGAAAATATCACAACATATATACAGATGGGAAAATATTTCATAAGATTTCTCCCTGAGTTGAAATTCAACAGTTAATATGATGCAGATGGAAATAATATGGCAGGAACTGATAATATGAATATGATCCTGTCGGTTTTTCTTTTTCTTTTTTTTTTTAATATTTTATTTATTTATTTGTTAGAGAGAGAGAGAGCACAGGCAGACAGAGTGGCAGGCAGAGGCAGAGGGAGAAGCAGGCTCCCTGCCAAGCAAGGAGCCCGATGTGAGACTCGATCCCAGGACGCTGGGATCGTGACCTGAGCCTAAGGCAGCTGCTTAACCAACTGAGCCACCCAGGCGTCCCCTGTCGGTTTTTCTAACAATTCTATCTTATTATTCACTCTTCAGAACTGATAATCCTGATGATCAGGAAGCCAGATAGCCCACAATGCAAATCTTTTTCTGGAGGGTAAAAAGAAGCAAAAAATACTATATTATATTCTAGGTTAAAATGCATTCCTCATAAGTTTGCTAGATTACTTACTGAGCATGTCAGGTTACAGTTTCCCTTGACCTGGAGGAACTTACTGTTGAGTGGGCATGTCTGATATGTCAAGAAATAATTATAATGCAACAATCAATCATGTAAAAAAGTTATTCAAAGAGTATAATGGAAGCAGGTATAAATTTCTCACCTTATGACTAATAATCTCAGGTGACTTCTATAATGGAAGGAAGACGTTTAGTGATTTGAAAGCCTATTTGTTAATTTCTGACATCATCGACCTAATATTTAGGCAAAGCTGTTTTTTCTCTATTTTGACCCATTAGCTGTGCCTTCGGTGACCCTAATAAAAATGCTGCAGGAAGAGTGGAACTTGAAGAAGGGGAGGGGCACCTGGGTGGCTCAGCGGGTTAAAGCCTCTGCCTTTGGCTCAGGTCATGATCCCAGGGTTCTGGGATCGAGCCCCATATCAGGCTCTCTGCTCTGCAGGGACCCTGCTTCCTCTTCTCTCTCTGCCTGCCTCTCTGTCTACTTGTGATCTCTGCCTGTCAAATAAATAAATAAAAATCTTTAAAAAAATTAAAAAAAAAAGAAGGGGAGAGGGGAAATCAGGAAAAATAAAATGTACTCATTCTCTAAACTCATTCTCTCTGTTCCAAAAGAGACAGTTATTTGAACATTTCAACAGGATATAGCCAAATCTATACATTAACTTTTGCTTTGTCATCTGAGAAATGCATTTCATTTCAGTCCCATTTGCTGCTAAAAATTCTTTAAGAAGGCAAAAATGTGAACTAGTATTTCTTGGGTAATGTTCTGTTTTCAGTGGAAATGTGTACATGCATTTTTTACCCCCTCTAAAAGTCATTATGATTTTTCAACCTCAAATGAAGGGAAATTTTACTCTATAGAGATAAGAATAAACAGATTGAACAAGGGAAAAAGAAAGAAAAAGAAAGGTAAACCATAGTCCTTTAGGAGAAAAGACATTAAGAATCTTTGGTATTTTCTTACCATTCTGTGTCAGTTCAAGCCGATCCTACCAGAGAGTAAACACCTATTCTGACAATATGTTCAGAAAGAAATAATGAAACAAAGAGTTGGGAGGTAGAACTGAATTTTATAACCAGGTCTATTAAGGATTTTGACTTACTAACTAGCTTCTAAAGTTCTAATGTTCCTATTGTCTGAGCTCTTTGTTTATAGGGAAATTTGTTCATATAACGTAGCTTCTTATAGAAGAAATACAGAAGAATAATATGAAAGAAGTAATATGTAGGAAATAATAAATAATACTCTCAATAGTTGCAAGTATCATGGAGAAAATAAATCAGGATCATGTGATAGAAAGTGATTTAGGTTTTATTAAAAGTTTCCCTGTGGTAGTGGCATAAAATTTGAGACTTTAAATGAGAGAGAAATATTCATGTGACTAGAAAGAGTTTTTCATGCAGAGAGACAGCTAATGCAGAGGACTTGAAGAAAGCCCTTGGAAGTCATTCAGAGAAGCATAACCTGATTTACATTTTTAAAAAGATCACTGTCTACTGTGTAGGAAACTCATTATCAGAGGGTAATAGTTGTAGATATGAAATCAGGAAAAGAGTTGTTTTATTAGTCAAGGTAAAAAGTGAGGGTGGTGGTAACTGGTGTTGATAGTAGAGACGGAGAGAAGCAGTCGTAGCCATGGTATAGTTGGAGGACTACTAGAGGGCAGAATCGATCAGAAATACTAATGTATGAAATGGGGTTGAAGGAATGGAGGAATCAAGCTTAAACCTGAGTTTATGAGTTCATAAACCATGAAATTGAGAAAGAGTAGTGCTAGGGATAGGAGGAAGATGAGGCATTTGGGCTATGGAAGCCTAGTAAACTGTTTCAAAGGGAGGGATGCAGTTTGCATTGGTGGTGGTGCTAAGAGATCAGTTAAGATGAAAACGGAAGTGGCGGATGAAATTGGTGACATGGAGATCATCAGTACCCTTGCCCAGAGCAGTCTGAGGTAAAACTGGGAAGGAAGATGGATTAGAGAGAATACAGGAATGACTGGGAGGTGAAGAAGTAGTGAAAGACATGAGAGGTGAATAAATAGTACAGAAAAAATAGAGGCAATCTTTTTTTAAAGTTTGACTATAATGATTAACAGAAAAATGGTCAGGTGAATGTGGCATCCGAGGGGGATTTGTTTTTAATATATTGGACCACTCTTAGCACATTGATAGGAATGATCCACAAAAATCATTTGGCGGAATTAGATGCAGCTGGTAGAGGCAAGAACTATAAAAGACAAGCTCTTAAAAAATGTAACAGGGGATAAGATGCAGGAGGAGAGTGGAAAGTTGGCCTTCAATGAAACCTATGCTTTTTAATTGGTAAGGACAGAGATGCAAAATATAGGTATTAAGATGGATGCAGGTAAGTTAAGAGATTTGGAGGCAGGTTGAGGGAGTCCCAATCTAAATGGTCAATGACAATTATGTAATAGGTGCAGCTGTGCTGTGTGGGTTGGGGGGGGTGCTGGTGTGTGTAGGTGCAAAGGCAGAAGATCGATGAGATAGAAAACAAGATATTAGTAAATTAGTTATCTTGAAATTGGAAAGGAAAGGCAGGATGATTAGGTTCATTAGACCTCAGACTCAATTTTGTAAAACTGACCTAAATATATTTCTTATAAGAACAAAATAGGACCAAGTATGTAAAGTTCTTGGATGCAGGGTCTGAAGTAAATACAGTAGATCTCTAAAATGATAACTTTATTACCCATACATTTTGTAGTGTCAGCCTTTTAAATTATTACGAAAAAAATATTAGGGAAAATTAACTAAGGTAAGAAGGTAGAGATAAATGAGTGTTCTTTTAAATTATTTAAATCATTGAGGTATAATTGACATAAAATAAAATTTTCATGTTTAAAGCATACTATTTGATAAATTTGACATATATACACATATACATATGTGTATATATAACACCTATAAAACCATCATGAACAATCAAGATAGTGAATCTAAGTATCACCATAAAAAGATTTCATGTAACCCCTTATAAGCAAGCCATCCATACTATCCCTTCCTGCCTCCTACCTCAAGGGAACCATGGATTCTATCAATAGAAATTTGTTTATGTTTACTAGAATTTATATAATTGTTATTATATAGTAAGCATTCTTTTTTGTCTGACTTCTTTCATTCAGTGTAATTATTTGAGATTTTTCTTATGTTGTATGCACACTGATAGTGTCTTCTTTTATTACTGAGTAGTACTGCTGAGTAGTATACCATTGTTTATCCATTCACCTGAGATGATATAATCCCTTGAGATTGGGTTGTTTCCAGTTTTGGACTATTATAAATAAAGTTGTTATGAATATTTAAATATAAGACTTTGTATGAACATGTGCTTTCATTTCTCTTGGATCAATATCCAGGAATGAAATAACTGGGTCTAATGGTAGGTATGTTTATTTAGAAAACTGTTGAACTTTTTTCCAAAGGGTTTAATTTACATTCTCACCAGCAGTGTGAGAATTCCCATTGATCTATATCTGTGGAATGCTCAGTATTTTTGACTTCAGACATTTTAGTATGAAATGGTTTCCACTTGTTATTTTAATTTTCATGCCCCTGATGACAATGACATGAAATTTTCTTCATGTTTATTTGCCATCAATGTCTTCCTTGGTAGAGTTCAAATCTTTTCCATATTTTAAAAATTGAGCTTTTTAAAAATTGTTGAATTTGGAGAGCTCTTTACATATTCTGGATACAAGTCCTTCATCATTTGTGATCTGCAAATATTTCTCCCCCATCTGTGGCTTGTCTTTTCTTTGTCTTCATGGTATCTTTTGAAGAGCAGGGAATTCTTAATTTTGATGAAGCCCAATTTAACTTCTTTTTTCCTTTTATAGTTCATACTTTAGCATGGAATCTAAAAAAAAAAAAAATTGCCTAACTCCAGGTCACAAACCTTTTCTCCTTTATTTTTTCTAGAAGTTTTAGGGTTTAGGATCCTCTCTAATATTTGTTGCATCAAGAAGTGCAAGTAATACAAATTCTATATTAGGTAGTGGAAACTACAACACTACATTGAATCAGTCCAATGAGACATGTCACAAAGGCACTTAACTTTTATTATCTACTACAAAGTTTGTCCAAACCTCCTCAGTTAAATCCAGCACTTCCTCCTGCTATGGGACAGGGTAGAATGATGACTTGGGCCTATAGTTAAGAAAGCTATAAAAGTTTGAGCCCCTCTTTTTCCCGAATTTCTGGAGTGTAATTGGACAGGTGCATATGGTCCTCACTGTTCTTGGGGATAGGGAGAGGTTAGCCCCAGCCCAATTATCTTTTTCTTTAACACAGTTGTGTTTGGAATAGTGGGGGAGGGAGGGATCACATGTTAGAGAAATGGAGAGAGCATCTCCACACCAGGAAGGAAGGCACATTTAGTTTTGGATTCCTGTGGGACAGCTCAACCGACTAAAGTTATAATGTTTTTATTCAAGCTAAATCTCTATGTTAGGAAACAATGGTCTTTTGTAGATACCATTTATTTCAGCTTTGGTAACCTTTTAATTCTGCAGCCACAGCCACATGGCATTTAGTATGGGGCCAAGGATTTTGCTCCTTTTGTCTGAGTTGATTTGATTTGCACAGAGACAACTTTTTTTTTTAAAGGAATCCCCTTTAAAATGTAGTTTCTACTATTCCATTATCATGATAATATCTTATAAGCTTTCACGTGGTTTTAGCAAAGCCTAAAAGAGTTTTCAAGATGATGGAAATAAAAAGAATTTATCTATATTCTGGTCAGTCAGTTTCTCTTCTTCTGAGTTTTGTAAACCCAGTCTATGGCAGTGGATTAAATACTATCCAGTGCCTTATGTGTGGTTCTCTGTGGAACTTTGTGTGTATTAGGGAAATCTTTCCAAGAGGGCCAAACCACCCTTAAGTAGCCAGCATCCACTGGGGAAAACAACCACTGCCAGACTTTCACTGTCATCCCTAAATGGATCTAAAGTTGACATGCAGACTGCAGGACCAGTTGAACCATAAAATAACATGTTTCTTGACATTCTTTAACAAACATTATGGACACCACTCCCTCATCTCCTAGCAGGACCAGCCAAATTTCTAACTTTTTGCCTGGTTGATCTATAGTGATCACTAATTTCCTTTCTTTCATTCTAAGTGTAGCGGCACATCTCTGTAACTCTTAATAAAAAGACCAAATCTTGAAGTCTGGAATTGTGATGCCACCAACTTTGGTTTTCTTTTTCAATATTCCTTTGGCTATTCGAGGTCTTTTCTGGTTCCATATAAATTTTAGGATTATTTGTTCCATTTCTTTGAAAAAATTGGATGGAATTTTGATAGGTATTGCATTAAATGTGTAGATAGCTTTAGGTAGCATAGACATTTTCACAATATTTATTCTTCCAATCCATGAGCATGGAACATTTTTCCATTTCTTTGTGTCTTCCTCAATTTCTTTCATGAGTACTTTATAGTTCTCTGAGTATAGATACTTTGCCTCTTTCGTTAGGTTTATTCCTAGGTATCTTATGGTTTTGGGTGTAATTGTAAATGGGATTGACTCCTTAATTTCTCTTTCTTCTGTCTTGTTGTTGGTGTAAAGAAATGCAACTGATTTCTGTGCATTGATTTTATATCCTGACACTTTACTGAATTCCTGTACAAGCTCTAGCAGTTTTGGCAAAGCTGTCATCATTAAGACAGTATGGTACTGGCACAAAAACAGACACATAGATCAATGGAACAGAATAGAGAGCCCAGAAATAGACCCTCAACTCTATGGTCAACTAATCTTCGACAAAGCAGGAAAGAACATCCAATGGAAAAAGGATAGCCTCTTCAACAAATGGTGTTGGGAAAATTGGACAGCCACATGCAGAAAAATGAAATTGGACCATTTCCTTACACCACACACGAATATAGACTCAAAATGGATGAAGGATCTCAACGTGAGAAAGGAATCCATCAAAATCCTTGAGGAGAACACAGGCAGCAACCTCTTCGACCTCAGCCGCAGCAACTTCTTCCTAGGAACAACGCCAAAGGCAAGGGAAGCAAGGGAAAAAATGAACTATTGGGACTTCATCAAGATCAAAAGCTTTTGCACAGCAAAGGAAACAGTCAACAAAACCAAAAGACAACTGACAGAGTGGGAAAAGATATTTGCAAATGACATATCAGATAAAGGGCTAGTATCTAAAATCTACAAAGAGCTTAGCAAACTCAACACCCAAAGAACAAATAATCCAATCAAGAAATGGGCAGAAGACATGAACAGACATTTCTGCAAAGAAGACATCCAGATGGCCAACAGACACATGAAAAAGTGCTCCATATCACTGGGCATCAGGGAAATACAAATCAAAACCACAATGAGATACCACCTCACACCAGTCAGAATGGCTAAAATGAACAAGTCACGAAATGACAGATGCTGGCGAGGATGCGGAGAAAGGGGAACCCTGCTACACTGTTGGTGGGAATGCAAGCTGGTGCAACCACTCTGGAAAACAGTATGGAGGTTCCTCAAAAAATTGAAAATAGAGCTACCTTATGACCCAGCAATTGCACTACTGGGTATCTATCCTAAAGATACAAACGTAGTGATCCAAAGGGGCACGTGTACCCGAATGTTTATAGCAGCAATGTCCACAATAGCCAAGTTATGGAAAGAACCTAGATGCCCATCAACAGATGAATGGATAAAGAAGATGTGGTATATATATACGATGGAATACTATGCAGCCATCAAAAGAAATGAAATCTTACCATTTGCGATGACATGGATGGAACTAGAGCGTATTATGCTTAGCGAAATAAGTCAACTGGAGAAAGACAACTACCACATGATCTCCCTGATATGAGGAAGTGGAGATGCAACGGGGGTGGGAGTTAAGGTGGTAGGATGGGATCGGGAGGGAGACAAACCAAAAGAGACTCTTAATGTCATAAAACAAACTGAGGGGGGTGGGGGGAAGAGGGGTTGGGTGAGGGTGGTGGGGTTACATCATATGTTTAAATAAAGCTTAAATAAAGTAAAAAAAAAAAAAAAAGACCAAATCTTTGATCTATCCAGAATGAATCTAAATACTAGTTGTTACAGTGTGTATACCTGATGTTGACTGCCAAGTTAATGAGGAACTCACCTGGAGGAGAGAGTTGGGGCAACATTTGGACAGTTACTTTTTACTCTGATTCCTGGTACCTGGTACTCAGCTTTCAACCACATCCTCAATTGCCTCCTCATTGGCGGGCAATAACATGGAAGAACATTTACTGCCCAGTTAACCATATAATTTGGTCAATATATTTGTTACTCATTCCCCAGTCTTCCCTTGAGTCCAGATAACTGGCCGTGAAACTGCCAACCTTCCTTTTCCTGAAAACTACATCTCTGTCAAAATTCCAGCCTTACCACAACACTGTCAAGAACTGTGAAGGGTCTGAGAGTTTACCCAACTTATAAGCTAATGTGTTAGTCGGCTATATTTTCATAGATATTCTTAGTAAACAAGGGGTTCATGTGTCAAAGACCATAGGCAATTTGTTGTTCAAAGTAATAGCAGTAGTCAGAGTATCAGCATTTCTGTGACAGAACATGCACCTCCACTGCCACAGGTGAAGAAGGAAATGATAGCTGCAGATGTAACCTACTGGGTCACAGCGGAGGAGCCCTCCACTTTGGGAGTCCAGCTCTTTTATCATGCCTATCAAGGATGACTTTCCTTTCATCTGGTTGGAGACAAAGGTTTTCAGTATATGAACATTTTTGAAATAGTCCATTATAAAGGGTGCTTAAAACCTAGCTTATAAGGTATGAAGAGGTGTGAGAGATTCATTGAGAACTGTTTTCCCACAGTAATGTGTTCTTTTACTCTGGCTACTTTTATCACTGGTTTTAAGCAATTTGATTGTGATATTCCTTGTAGTAACTTTTTTTTTAAGATTTTATTTATTTATTTGACACACAGAGAGAGATCACAAGTAGGCAGGGAGGCAGGTAGAGAGAGAGAGAGGAGGAAGCAGGCTCTCTGCTAAGCTGAGAGCCTGATTCGGGGCTCAATCCCAGGACCTTGGGATCATGACCTGAGCCAAAGGCAGAGGCTTAACCCACTGAGCCACCCAGGTGCCCTCCTTGTAGTAACTTTTTTCATAACTCTTGTGCTTAGATTTTGTTGAGTTTCTTGATCTTTGGGTTTATAGTTTTTATCCAATTTGAAACAATTTGGCTGTTTTTATTCAATTCTTTTTGCTATCTCCCTTTCTCCTCTCACTTGGAAACTCAAATTATATATATTTGGCCATATGAAGTTGTCTCAAAACTCAGTGATGCTTTGTTTATGCATCAGTTCTTTTTAGGTTTTTTTTTTTTGATAGCTTTTATTACATCTTCAGATTCACTAATTCTTTCTTCTGTAATGTTAAATCCAATGTTAATTCCAAGTAGTGTATTTTTTATCCATCACATTGAACTTCATCACTACCAGTTTTGTTGAAGTTTTTTTTTTTAAATATGTTCCGTGTATTTGTAACATTATCAATATTTCCTCTGGTTCCTTGCACACATAGTATATAACTTTCACAACTTTTTAAATGTACTTGATGATAATTCTAACATCTATGTTAGTTTGGGATAGGTTTTTATTTTTTTTTTCAGGTGAACTTTTTATTAAGACTTTAGTTTTGAGAAAAGTTTAAAGTTCACAGCAAAACTGAGAAGGCACAGAGATTTTCCATATACACCCTGTTCTCACACAAGTATAACCTCCCATATTAACAACATCCCTTACCAAAGTGTTATTATAATCTATGAACCCTCATTGATACATTATAAATATCCAAAGTCTATAATTTACATTATGACTCATTCTTAGTGTTATACATTCTGCAGGTTTGCACAAATATATAATGGCATGTTCATCATTATGGAATTATACAGATTATTTCACTATTGTAAAAATCCTCTGTGCTCTGCCTGTTCATCCCACCACCACCCCCAACCCCTGTCAACCACTGATTTTTTTTTTTTATTGTTTCCATAGTTTTGTCTTTTCCAGAATGTCATATAGTTGGAATCATCAGTAAGTAGCCTTCTCAGATTGGCTTCTTTCACTTAGTAATGTGCATGTAAGTAAAGGCTTGATAACTCATTTCTTTTTAGCACTGTATATTTCATTGTCTGAATGCACCACAGTTTATTTACCATTTCACCTACAAAAAGGACATCTTGGTTGCTTTCAAGTTTTGACAATTATGAACAAAGCTGCTGTAAACTTCCATGTGCAGGTTTCCATGTGGACACAACTTTTCAACACATTTTGGTAACTAGAAAGGAGAGTGATTATTTGATCATATGGTAAGAGTATGTTTTGTTTTGTAAGAAACTACCAAACTACCTTCCAAAGTGGTTGTACCATTTTGCATTCCCACCAGCAATGAAGGAGTGTTTCTATTATTCCATATCCTCACCAGTATTTGGTGTTATCAAAGTTCTAGGTTTTGACCATTGTAATAGGTAAGTCTTGGTATCTTTTGTTGTTTTGATTTACCTTTCCCTGATGACATATAATGTGGTGCATCTATTTATGTGTTTATTTACCGTCTATAAACTTTATTTTGTGAGGTGTCTGTTAGGGCCTTTGTCCCATTCTTTAATTAGGTTATTTTCTTACTGTTGAGTTTTAAGGGCTCTTTATATATCTTGGATTGACAGTCCTTTATCAGATGTGCTTCTTCAAATGTTTTCTTCCAGTCTGTGGCATCTTCTCATTCTCTTGACCTTGTCTTTCTCAGTACAGTAGTTTTTAATTTTAATGAAGTCTAGCTTATCAATTATTTCTTTTATGGATTATGTTTTTGGTGCCTAAGAATTATAACTGACTTGGCCTTCACAGATTTCTAGCTTCATCACCTCAAGTCAAGGAGACTGATAAAGTTTGCCTGGATTCTTTTTTTCTGTACTATGGCCTGGAAACTTTCTCCAGGGAGTTAGGCAGGAAGGTAATTTGTTTTCCATCTCTCAGAGATCATTGGATTTCATTGCTTTATGTTTAATGTCTTTTATTGTTTCATATTCATATTTTTTCAACTATATTACTTATTTTGTTGTTGTTTCCAATAGAAGAGCAAATCTGGCCTCTATTATCTAATATGATCATAAATAAAATCAGTTGCTTTGTTCTAGAATGTGAATAAGATGCTTCTCTTCATATTAACTCACATTTGGATTCTATTAGTATTAAATTGCAATTTCTTATGTCTAGGAGCCAAATCTTTCTCTGAATCTAATTTGCTTATTATATACGTATATGAATACTGGCATCTTAGAGAAAGAAGAATTATTGAGAACACCTATTCTAGTCCACATATTTAGAAAACTGAGACTGGAATAATTAAAGAAGTTAGCCTGTTGCTCCCTAATTAATGTAGTATGAAACTAGAATTGAAATCTTACTACTATAGGTCTCTTGTATTTGATTACTTAAATCCTATAAGAAATATTTTAGAAGTAGGTGGTTTGGGTTCCTTGGGCTTTATGGAAACTTGCCATTCTCAACTGCTTCAGACTTCAATGAATTGACTAATAGATGTTTACAGAACACAAAAGAACAAATATGTCAGAGTTCAGATGTTATTACCTGCCAGTTAGTGCTATTGTGAGATTTAATTGTGGTTTGTAAAATGATTTGCCATTGACAGATGAAAATCAATTGATAAAGTTAGCATTAAGTGACTACAAGGGAACTCCATAAATATAGCCATATGCTTAAAACATAAATTCCAATTTTAGCCATTTAAAAACATACAATTAACGTCTCAATGGTATTTACACAAGCATATGGACTCTCTTTTAAGAATTTTAAATAATTGAGCATTAAATAATAATAAAAGGAAAACAGCAGTTTCATAGCAATGTTGTTGCCAGCAAGGTCTTAACTCAGGATTTTTCTCCCTATCAAAGCATGCCTTTCTTCCTCCTCTCAGCATTTGCCAATAAAACATTCTTATAAATTATTTAAGTCCCACAGTCCATAATCCAAAATTACTCTCACACAAATTCTACCATTTGTAGGGAAAGCTAACATTATTAACTTCTGCTGGCATCTGTTAAAGTGTTCTGGCTTTCCAGACCCCATAAGATGTGCCATTCATTTGTAGATCATAGGTTTTTTACAATGCCAAACTTGGCTGTCTTTGCATTTCTCTTTGACATAGGGGGTATTTGTTGCGATAGTGGGAAAATATGTTAGAGAAAGAGAGATAATGAAGTCTTCTATAAAGCCAGGTGATAAATTGTAAGTCATTGAACCATTCTTTTGTTTCAAGAAAAACAGGTTCAGAATCACTATAAATTTATGGCAACTCAGCAAGATGTTATTTGGAGTTGTCTTGAAACCCCTGGACTTCAAGCCCACATAAGATGGGGTCCTTTGCAGAAATAAAGCGTAAGAAGATGGGAAAGTATTATTTGTTCTTTTAAAAGAAGAAATGTGTCTTGTTCATGATATGATGTTTAAAATTAATCTTGTAATCATAGGTTTAAAAATTATGAAATTTTCAATCCTGTAACTTTATTAGCTACAAAATCATTGTTGTAAGATAACTAAAATCTTCCTTCTTGACTTTCTTTATTCATTTCCTCTTCTGAGATCTTTGATAAGAGTCCCTCTCCAGAAAATAAATTTTAAAAATACAAAGTTGTTACCCAGTATAGTAACTGGGTTCTTCATAGATTACTTCACTCATCACCCCAGGACCATGTTCTTAGCTCTTCATCTTTACTTCTCTTTTTGATTTTTTTTTTTTCATTTCTATTTGCACTTATTTCTTTCCTACAAATGGTATAGAATGATATCTCACTCTCATAATTTTCTGGAAAATGAGAAAAGGAACAAAAATAATAGGAATATTGTATATTGGTGAAACTAAATCTCACTTTCCATTTTAAAAAAAATATTTGTTTATTTATTTTAGAGAGAGAGCACAAGTGGGAGGGTCAGAGTGACAGAGAGGAGAGAGAATCTCAAGCAGACCATGCTGAGCATGGAGCCACACACGTGACTCGATCTCATGACTCTGAGATCATGACCTGAGCTAAAATCAAGAGTCAGAAGCTTCACTGACTGCACCACCCAGGTGCCCCACTTTTCATATTTTAATTATAACATAAAGCATTTTAAAACACTGAGTAAAGTGTCCTTGTAGCTGCTAAAAGAGCTAATAAAATATGAACTGTCTTAATAGAAGTACAGTGTCTTAAAGAATGGTAGTCTTATACTCTGTGTGAGTCAAGCCTTGGAGTACTGTAATTGGTTTTGAAAATAACACCTGGAAAAATTGACAAATTGGAGTAAAGTTACAAGATAGTAACCATACCATGATGGCATTAAAACTGGAACACACTAACTGTTTTGGAATCTATAGACAGGGTTGTGTTAATATAATTTAATGGTCATCTTTATGTGTCTGGAGCACTTTCATTAGAATTTGATTTATGATTCTTCATATCAGAAGTAGAAGAGAAGGTAAAAGTAACATGGAGTAAGAGTCTGCTCAACAAAAAGGGAAACTTTTCAAAATGATCAGAACTATGGAAACTGGAAGCCAGTATTCTAACACTGCAAGTGTTCAGAGATATTTTGAGAATGCTATCAACAGGGCTCAAGCTTCTACTCAAGCATTAAACTAGATTATTTCTCAGTTCCTTCCAAGTCTATGAGTTTTATTTGTCTTAATTATGGTTGGTACTTACCCAGATAGAGATTCATTTGACTCAGTAAAAATTCTAGATGGACCAGAAATTATGTTTGGTAAGTAGAAATCTGTACAGTATTGATTCCAAATTTGGGATTGGTTATGGATATGTACCATACCACTCCCAGCTCTCAACCTCTTTGAGGCTTGCTTTTAATAAAGAAAGATACCTTGTCCAAGATCATGTTGCCCCCTCACCCAAACAACCTGTACCCAGTGACTAACTGAATTGGAGGTACAAATACCTAGCTCTCTTGTCTCATCACAGGGCAACTCTAAAATGCCATTCCAGCTTTGGAGCTCCTTGTGAAGTGAACTGAAGTCGTAGTCTGACTATGCTACAACCCACATTTACAATTTGCCAAATTCTCCTTTTTTGTCTTCATCCCAGAGGTGTTGATCCTTAAAACACTGACTAGTAAAAATTCCTGCAGGATCTTTTCCATCTCAGTTTGATTCCTGGAGAGATCTGAAAAGGAAGAGGCTAGGATTAGATTTTAGAGCTGTCCTAGGAATAAAGACCTTATCATTTGTGGTGGACGAATTCATAATACAAGGTAGCCATGTAACTATAACACATATGGTGAGGACATCCAGAATTGATGAAGTTAAAAATCTTGGTTCCTCCAAATCTACTAAATCTTCTAAGTCTGTGGAGGTGAACCCTTCTTTCTGGTTAAGGTCATTGCTTCACCTTTTCTCAAAGACCCTTGGTTGCCCCCATAAGACAACTTTTGGCCTCCACTTTTCTTCCTGACTGCTAGGTCAACAAGTAAATTAAATCACCATGGAACAAGTACAGAGATATGCTGGGCTTTTCATGGGAAGCAAGGAACAATACCATGAAAGAACTGTAGGAACTAGAAAATATGTAATGGCACAATTCAGGAGGAAACTTACAGAACTGGATCCTGTGGATGTTGGATGTTGGTTTTGCATCCAGCAGAATATCCCATTCGTCCACTATATAGGTAGCATCATACTAAACACACTAGATAAACAACAAATATCAAGTACATTGGAAGCCTTAGAGACTAATGAACTAAAATACATATATTTTAAAGTAGACTCTACACCCACCATGGAGTCCAGTGTAGGGTTTGAACTCATGACTCCAAGATCAAGATATGAGCTGAGATCAAGTGTCAGATGTTTAACTGATGGAGCCACTCAAGGACCCCCAGAAGGCGAGATATTAAGATACTACAACATTAATAAAATTTTCAGGGAATCCAGTGGTTTGTAGCATTCCAGGAAATACCTTCCAAAATAAAGGACAATTAATGCATCTCCCACCTTCTACCATAAAGAAGAAACTATCATGGTTGGTGGACCACACCTAAAGGACCCCCCTGTCTATTATCAAGTGACATGAAATGCTGCAAACATTTGAGTAACACAGAGAATAGGAAAAAACTCTATAACAGGTCTAAATTTCCAGATTTGAGCGTAAGTGGTCCTAATGCTTGGGCCATTTAATATGACAGATCCCATGGTCTTAGGTATATATGTGGTAGGAAAAAGATGTTATATAGGTTTTATGTAAAGATTAGTGACTACAACACAGTCCCCTGGGGTTCTGGAGCAAGGCTATGCCATCTTCAGAGGAAACTTAAACATCTTTCAAATAACAGTTTTTAGTGTGATACTGTCCCACCAGAGATGTACTATAAGACACCAAATGATATATAGCCAGAAATGCCAATTGAAGTTGGATTTTGTCATCCAAACCACGGTTGAGGGCTTACAGCAAAGCCAAGGGTAGAAGCAGGAAGTCCAGTTAGGAAACTCTTGTAATAATTCAGGGAGATTGAACTGGTGGTGTTAAGAAGTGCTCAGATTCTAGATATATCTTGAAGACAGAGTTGACACCATATGATGGTAAATTAGATGTGGAGTATGATGGAAGACAGAGGAACTAGGAAAGACTAGAAGCTTTGGGGCCTGAGAAAAAGGAGATAAAGTGGATTGATCATGTACTGAGATTCAAAAACTACGAGGGGAGATTTATGAATATCCAGGGCCAGGTGGGGGTGAACCTACCCAAAGCTCAGTTTTGGACATGTTAAATTTGAGATCATCTTAGCCATCCAAGTAATGATATCAAATAAGCAGTTGATATACAAGTTTACATTTCAGAAGAGAAGTCCAAGCCAGAAAAAATTTGGGAATCATTAGCATAGAGTTGATATTTAAACCCTCAGTCTGTATGAGATCATTAGAGGAAGATGTGTAGATAAAAAAGAGGGTCAATGACTAGATGCTGGAACACTCTCCTATTTAGAGGTCAGGGAAATGAGGAGGAGCCAGCAACAGAGCCAAGATAGCATAGCCAGAGATGGGAGGAAGACAACCAAGCAAATGTTTTATCTTGAAAGAAAAGTAAGGAAAGCATTTCAAGGAGAGAGTGATGAACACTATATCATATGCAGCTACTGATTAAGATGACCCTATTTCATTGCTGTTTCTTCAAATGTGCTTCCTTTTGACATTTTCTGCTTCCACTCTTTCTTATTAGGTCTCATTTTTCCTTCTTTCCATCAGTCCAAGTGTCTTTGCTGATTTGTCTTTCCTTAAAACAATAGTTCTTCAAATATGGTAGTGAATACTTGTCAATTCACATCCTGTGAGGCAGAAAAGGCATCTTCCTAGTTTATAAACACAATCATAAATCCTGACACAATTTGGACTCTGACCTTGTATGTTCTCTAAAGAATTCACTTCTTTTTAGACATTACCTCATTAATCCTAAGATAAACTATAAGTACATAAAGTACAAGACATTAAAATTTATTTGGAAATACATGTGGAGAATTAATTGCCTAAAATAGGCCATTTAGAATATTTAAACTACATAAAATAAATGTATCTGTAGATAAAGTCTTATTTTGCTCACAAGCTCTTATACATAAATATTCATGGAAATCACATAGATTATATCATTGAAATATTAATCCAGATAACTCAACAAGAAAAGGAACCAAAATTTTGTACCTGATTTAAATAGACACGACATCATATCATTAGCATGATCATCCTCCTCCTTGTCCTCTCCCTCCTCCTCCTCCTCCTCATCTATGATAGGCCTTATCAGTGAGTGTCAGCATTGTGCCAAGCACTTAAAGATTTTAATTATCATAACAACTCTATAAAATGGGTATTAGAATTATTTATCTTAAGGTGAGGAGTTCTAGACTCAGTTTAAGAAAGTTGCCCAGGGGGACGCCTGGGTGGCTCAGTTGGTTAAGCGGCTGCCTTCGGCTCAGGTCATGATCCCAGCATCCTGGGATCAGGTCCCACATTGGGCTCCTTGCTGAGCGGGGAGCCTGCTTCTCCCTCTGCCTCTGCCTGCCAATCTGTCTGCCTGTGCTCTCTCTCTCTAACTAATAAATAAATAAAATCTTAAAAAAAAAATTAAAGAAAGTTGCCCAGGGACCACACAGATAAAAGTGGCAAGCATGAAATGTATGCCTATAAAACTTAATAATAATGGTGATACCTGAATCTTGGTTTTTAAGAAAGAACTAAGGGGCACCTGGGTGACTCAGTCTGTTAAGTGCCTGCCTTTGGCTCAGGTCATGATCCTGGAGTCCTGGGATCCAGCCCCTTGCATCTGGCTCCCTAGTCTTCTTCTCCCTCTCCCTCTGCCCCTCCCCTGCTCGTGCTCTCTCTCTCTCACTCTCTTTCAAATAAGTAAGTGAATAAAATCTTTAAAAAAAATAAAGAACTAAGATTACTGCCAATAGTATCATGGAAGCTGAAATGAGAAATCTAAAGGAGAATATAAGCATAAGAAATAGGAAACAGAACCAAACAAAAAAAATATTAAAAGTTGGTTCTTTGGAAAAAGTAATAAAATTAGTAAATGTCTAGCAAAACTAAGCAAGGTAGTGAAACAGACAAAATATATTTCTATATCTATCAATCCATCTATCCATCTAAGCTAATGTAAATTTAAAGAGGAAAATTGGTCCACTGTGAGAAAACAAAATTAGAGACTAATCTCACTTGTTAAGAAATGCAAAAATTCTAACAAAACAAAGATAAAACTAATTAAATAAGTAATTCAATATTCACATTTGAATTAGTGCCTCTAATTCATGGTGCTGAAGTTGATTTACCCTGTCCATATTGCTCAAAACATTCCTCTTGTCACTTTCTACTGTTGCTAAATACTATTTTGCTATGGTTTTGTTTGGTTTGTTATTTTTGTTGTTCAAAGCAATACCTAACAGTATTTCTATACATAATGGCAAACCACAGAATGATGCTGAGAAAGGGAGCTGCTTGACCACATTTGAGCTTTACCAGGATTATTTTGCCATTGGTGTGTAGAATGTGTTACATTGGAAGAAGACATACTGGAAACTAGTTAGGATGCTCTTGCAAGACAAAAAGGCCTTGTCTCCATGTGTGCCTGTCAGCACTGTATGTGATTAAGCTGAAATAAGTTATATGTTATAGATTTAACTATTTAGTTAACGTTAATGCTTTCCTCTATACTGCAGAGAATTCTAACAGACCTATGAAAATAAACTTAATGCCTCAAATTAGAGAAACCAGTTAAGTAAATAGCATGAATCTTTTTGAATTATTAGAGCAATATAAATTATGTGCAAAAATTATTAGATATAATTACTAAGTGAATACAGTCAGCACAGTCTGCTTATACACTCCCTCTGCTCCTCTCCTCTGCGCCCCTCCCCCTCTCACTCTCTCTTTCTAAAATAAATAAATAAATAAACTCTTTTTATTAAAAAAGAATGAGATGTTTATGTTGGTAGCAGCATAAACAAATGAGCTTTTATGTATAAAAGCATATTTGATTTAAAAAATAAATCTCATATTTATAGTTCAAAAGAGCTAAAATCAAATATTCCCTTTATTAAAACTATTATCTGTTGTGTATTTTTGTCTATATCCAAATTATGTATTTGTTATTTTCAAAACATTCTATTCATTCGTTTTGATGACTGCCATGGTCATTAATAATTTAGCTAACTGATAGGTTTGAAGGTGACTAAAGTCTTATGTGCTGCATGGAATAGACTGGTTAGAAACATGGGTTTTGGAGTCAGATATGCCTGTGTTTAAAGCCTTCTGGCTCCATTAATGAGTCCAATGGCCTTGAGTAATGCTGTGGTTTGTAATGTGTCCTCTATAAATGTATGTTGAAGTCACCCTCTGGCACCTCTGAATGTGACCTTATTTGGAATAAGTCTTTGTAGAAGTAATTAAGTTAAGATGAGGTCATTAAGGTGGTCTCCAATCCAGTATGCCAAGAGTCCTTATAAATCCAGACACACACAGATATACCAACAAAAAAGGAATGCCAGGTGAGGAGGAAGGCAAGGATGGGAGCAAGGCCACTATAGGCCATGAAAATACCAAGGATTGCCAGCAACACCAAAGGCTGAGAGAAAGGGATGAAATAGATTCTCCACTAGAGCTCTCAGAACAGCATGCGCCTGCTTGATTTCAAGGGACACCTTGATTTCACAATTCTAGCTTCCAGAATTGTGAGTACAGTACCTCCTTTAAGTCATTCAGTACATGGTAATTTGTCAAGCAGCCCTAGGAAACTAATACAAATAAATAATTTTTATTCAAGTTTCAGGTTTTCCTGTCCTTCAAATCAATATAATGATTGCCCTGGAAGACTTAATTTCTTTGTGGTCTGAGCTTCCTCATCTGTAAAATAGGAATAATAATAGTATTCACATCATCATGTTGCAAGGATTCAATGAACTATATTGTAAAGCAATTAATCCTATACCTGAAACATAGGAAAATGTCCATAAGTATTTGCCATTTTACTATTAGATTTGATAATCCTTGCAATGTGCTTAACACAGTATTTAAAATGAGGTAAGCACTTATTAAATATTATGTATTATTCTGAATAAATAGTAAGATATGTAAAATATTTACAAGGTGCCTCAAACATAGCAGGCCTTCAATAAATTTGTGCCATTATAGTGAATGAATTTGTAAATAAAGTAATTTGTTTTATTATTTAATTTTTTGATGATGCTGTATATTAATTTTAAGATGCTAAAATAATTGCTTCAAATGGAATAGTTTATGCCTTGATGAAGTCTAAGATCTGTACAAAGTATGCATTTAGAATGAGCAAAGATAAGCACTCCTAAAAGAAGAGATATACGACTTAAGAAGGAATAGATTAAGAGTATGCCGAAAGACATCAATTCTATAATTTAAATAACTATTTTGATTATGAAAAGGATTGCCCCCTTTAGGGAAAATATATTGAAGTATTTATGGGGAAAGGGATCACCCTATCTATACCTGCACCTTACTTTGAACTAGCTCAGTAAAATATTCTCTATCTACTTACTATATTTAAGTAGAGATGATAAAAATTCAGGCAAAATATTAATAATGTGGGAAAACTAGAGAAGGTTATACAAGAGAGAAGTATGTGTACTATTTTTGCAATTATTCTGCAAGTCCAAAATTATGCCAAAATTTAAAAAAAATGGAAAAAAGACTACATAAAAAACACATAGAAATTTAGTATAAAATAGAGATGTTCTGATTAGTCATTTAGATCATGAAGTTATTTTTGATGAATGATTTAAATTATGATTCAAATGGAATCTAGCCTGGATATTTTGAGACTAAATGGGAAATAGGACTAGAGATACTTACTTTACAAATAACTATAATCAAACACAATTAGCTCAGAAAGTGATGAGCATTTCTTCACATTTTTTATTCTAAACAATAGAACACATGTAAATACAAATGAAATAATAGTTTTTAAGTTAATTGTTGTGGCCCTTGTTTAATTTCACTCATAAAAAATCACCTGACTTGTT
This sequence comes from Taxidea taxus jeffersonii, assembly GCA_003697995.1. NCBI lineage: Eukaryota > Metazoa > Chordata > Mammalia > Carnivora > Mustelidae > Taxidea > Taxidea taxus. The sequence continues at coordinate 400,428 of ML104689.1, read as the reverse complement.
ACTTCTCATACTTCTGTGGAGAGGTGAACATGAGAATATTACTATATTATTTTAAGGAGCTACAACATTGAAGAACATTGATTTTTGTTTCTATAAATAGTGTTGTCTGATAGGTTATTTTATGAACCTGTTATAGGGAGAAATTTTTCCCACTTGTCTTAGAGATACAGTGTGGACCACCAGATGCTATTCTTGCTTAATAATTTTCTACCCTTAAAGAGTTTTTCATTGCAGCAAGTTTCAAATTGGAAAACTGCCAAGTTGACTCTAATTTCAGCTTTGATATTACAAATGAACCTCTTAGTAAGTATTATAAATCATCTCAAGAAAATATCAATGCATCCAAAAGCCAGACCAAAACAATTTCAGATCCAAAAGATCACTATTTCATATCAAACAAAAAGTTTAATCAGTCAGTAGATCAAAGCAAGCTTCAGTTATCTTCAGAGAAACTCAACTACATTTTTAAAAAATAAGCACATCAGACTTCATTCACCCGTGGGCTTAAGTTTTCCATCATTAGTACACATATGCTCCCATCATTAGTGCACATATGCTCCCATTTATTAAGAAATATCTTTGAGACCGATAGATGTACCCTTTATACTATCACTCATGCAAAGACCTGAAATCAAAACTGAAATCAAAACTTCCAATTTGTGCTACAAGAAGTAAGGAGCCTCTGCAGTGACAGTGTATTTCATTGGTGGTGAAAATATTCAGCAAGCTAGGATCTTTTTTCCTAAGCAACAGTGAAATACCTCCTTTCAAGTAAATTAATACTCTTATCTCAACTGATTTGTTTGGTAAGAAGCATAAGAAGATGAATCATAAATTAATTTTAAGTTATCAACTATATTATTATTTATTTCTGAATGTTTTTACCATCCCAGGACTTTGTGGTTTAAAATAACCATTTATTTATTCACAATACAGGGAACTGGCAGCATAGGCAGGGCTTAGCCAGCATGGCTGATCTCTGCTACTCATGGTGTCAGCTGGGCTCATTTGTGCTGTTGTGGTCAGTTGGCAGGTCAACTTCTTTGGCCTTGGAGGACATTACTGGCAACTGGCTGGGGCTGTCGGCCACGGCATCCCAGTGTTCTCCAGATGTCATCACCAGCAGTCCATCCCAGGCCTTCATATATAGTATCTGATCTCTAAGATGGGAAAGGAAAAACAGAGGCTGGACATCCTCTTGATTTCTGGCCTTGGAAACCATAATTTGTTCCCGTACTACTCTGCTGGTCAAAGCAGGCTGCAAGACCAGGCCATATCAAGAGAGGATGGCACAAATACTTGGTTTCAGGAAATAAATCAACTTTCAGAGATGGATTATTACTTTCTCCCTTCTTACTTCCATCCTGCAAACCTACAAAAGTTCCAGGTTTACCCATCTGCAAGGGTAGTAATATTATTTAGGGTATTAGTTCGGCTGATTTCACAGTGACTTACACCAATGTCCTTAACTGTAGCAGATTTCAGAATGCAATCTATCAACTTGGAAATCCAGAATCCACATAAATTGATTCAGGGCTGCTCACTCCTTTCTTGGGGATATCTTATCATTAACATAGACCTTCATTAGGTACTTTTAAAAAGGCAGCAAAGAATTGGCTAAATAAGGCAACAACACTTCAACTCACTCCCTAGATTGGATTTAAATGGGAAAATATCACAGAACAAGGACTGCATAAAGCAGCAATTTGAGAGAGTTGGCAAGGATGGATTTTTAAAAAAAAATCTCCTTGTTAAAAAGATCCGGCCAGAATTTATTTCAGTAGTGACTTTTCTGGCTGGGTTCTCTCATTGTACACAATGGCAGAACCCCACAATACCCATCTATATGACCCTCAGATTTTATTAAAGGACTGGAGGTGAAATCTCCTAATACATTTGTTTTTTTACCAACTGCTTAATTATGGTAACTTCATTAGGTTAACAAACTGGATTACATTTGTTTTCCCTGTACTCAACAGGGCCTAACTGGTAAATAGCCTGTAAACATTCCCGTTTCAACCACAGTGTTTCAAGGGGATATGATCTGACTGAAAATAAGCTGCAGACATCCACTTGCTCAGCCTAAAATGATTATTATGTTATTCAATTCAAATAGTCCTGTAGCAGTTTAACCCTCCTTAAGAAAAGGAGGACGGGGCACCTGGGTGGCTCAGTGGGTTAAGCCTCTGCCTTCAGCTCAGGTCATGATCCCGGGTTCCTGGGATCGAGCTCCACTTTGGGCTCTCTGCTCATCGGGGAGCCTGCTTCCCGCTCTCTCTCTGCCTGCTTGTGATCTCTCTCTGTCTGTCAAATAAATAAATAAAATCTTAAAAAAAAAAAAAGAAAAGGAGGACAAATTTGGCCTGGCAGTAACCCCCAGAAGTTTTTTTTTTTTTTTTCTCAAACATTCTTGGAAACTCCAATTAGTATTTTAAATTTTCTATGAATTTGTAATGATTGAGAGTATATTTTGCATGGCACCCAGTAGTCGGCTAAGACGCTCAGACTAGATTTTCTCTCTTCCTGCTGAGAGTGTAATAGTCAGGTCAGGCTCATACTTCATACTCTCCCTTAGAATAATTGTAGTTGTATATTTGTAGAAAAAACTTAACTAAGAGAAATCTTGTTTAGCTTTTATGTAGCAACTATGAGATCATTGGTCTGACATTCCCCTGCTAAGATAACTTAGTATTGTCTTGCACATATATTCAGATTAGCAGTATAAGAAAAACACAAAATGTCAACCAAGATAGAAGAACCAACATCTAGGAACTCTCTCAGCTTCTATAAAAGAAGCTAGTGGATGGGATAGACATATTAATACTGATTTTTAAAAGTAAGCAAAAGGACTTAAGTTTTTATTAAATCTTGACAATAAAATATTTGTAGGATGAATTGCTGCAATTAGAGAGGCGTTCTTTTGAGGATTACAAAACCTGTAAGAAATAGTACACATTGACATTGTTTTTTATTGAAATTAACAGAACAGTATGTTTACTCAAGACATTTTCAAATGACTTGGAGTTGTAGTTTATGCTTTTTTTTTCTTTTCATATGTGTTGTTAAAATTTGCTTCTTTTAACGTACACTTTTGGTCTAAACTCTTTCTGTATTTGGCAACTCAGTACATTTGTATGCTCGATAAATTTCTCCATGAACATATTGAGCTGCAATATGCAAGGTCATTTAAATTAAAATATATAATTAAAAATATGTTGATTTATGGTGCCTGGGTGGTGCAGTTGGTTAAGTGTCTGACTCTTGGTTTCAGTGCAGGTCATGATCTCAGGGTGAGATTGAGCCCCATGTTGGCTCAGCGCTGAGCAGAAGCCTGCTAAAGTTTCTCTCTCCTCCCTCTGCCCTCACCCCCTCCCTGACACTCACTTTCTCTTTCTCTCTCCCTCCTTCTCTCAAATAAATAAATCTTTTTTAAAAATATGTTGATTTTAAAAGAATATAAAAAGAAAAATTGTTTTGCCATCTCAATAGATGGAGAAAAGTCATTTGATAGAATATAAATTCTTGATTTTTAAGAAATACAGAAAAGTCAGAAATAGAAGAGAATAGAGATTATCTATTAAACCTTATATTGTTGAATAACAATATGAATGCACTTAATGCTACTGAACTGTAGATTTGAAAATCATTAAAATTGTAGATTTTACATTATGTATATTTTAGCACAATAAAAATATGCAAAATTTTTAAAAGAATAAGTGTGGGAGAATGCAAATAACTATGTCCTCTCAGTAGCATTTCCTCAAATGTTTACTAAACTATTCCGAATAGTATGACAAAAATTCAACTATTAATACTATCCCTTTTAAGGACTATTACTGCCATTAATGTGTTTTACTGACTATTTTTATTTATACATGTGGTACCAAGAAATTAATATTATCTCATTTAATTTTTACAATTCTGTGAGATCCAGATTATCATTTGCATTGTATTGATGAAGTGACTAAGATCCAGGAAGTTTACATTACTTGTCTGATGCCACATAGCTACAAGGTGACAGATGCCATAATTCAAACCCAGGTCCATCTGAGACTAAATTGGCAAGGAAAAGTTCAGGTATCTAGAGCTAAAATACACAAATGTGAATGCTGCCCCACCACTTCATAGCTGAGCAACTATAATGAGGGACTTACTACAATTTGCCCACCTGAAAATTGGGATAATAAAATCTACCCAGTAGGTTGTTAAGAAGGATAAAGCACTTGAAATTGTACCTGGTATATAGTAGGTACTCATTAAATATTTGAGGGTTGCTGTTTGCCAGACAACAAACAAAAACCAGAAAACAAAAACGATGAAGTCCATCTGACTCTGAAACTGATGTTTGTAGAACTTTTGTTCTAGTGCCTCTTATGGTTACATTCATTAAATCTTCCTAGACTGAAAACAAAACAAAACAAAACAAAAATTAGTAATTGAAATTTGCCCCCCCACCCCACCCACCCCTCCCATGCCAAAAGAAGTGTCTATAGCTTATTTCCTGGAACCAATGAATAGCACCTTAACTGAAGAAAAAGGTCTTTGCAGATATAATTAACTTAAGGATTTTGAGATAAAGAAATTATCATGGATTAGCCCTAGAAGAGGTGTATAGGAGAGATTTGACAAAGAAAAGAAGAGGAGTCAATAAGATCAGGAGGCAGAGATTGGAACAGTGCTGCCACAGGCCAAGGATTGCCTGGAGCCACCAGGAGCTGGAAGAAGCAAGGAACAGAATCTTCCCTGAAGCCTTTGGAGGAACATGGCCCTTATACCCTTTGATTTTGGATTTATGGCTTCCAAACTAAGAGAATAATTTCTGTTGCTTTATGAAACAAACAACAATAGGGAATATCAAACTTAATGGTGACAATTAAGAGGCATGATTATTAAGGGAAGGAAAAGATGAGAATGCCTGCTGCCACTCTTCCTTACCACTTGAAATCTTAACTAATCCAAGAAAGCCATAAAAATCAGGAAAAAAACACTAAACTGTCCTTTTTGGAATCAGTAAGGAAAAGATGTCACAATAATCACAATTCATCATTGTTTTTAGTGAGTTGGGATCAATGCTGTCATTTCTCAAAATTGTCTATAGCACTAGAATACCTAAGAATCCTTGGAGACAGCAAATTTTGTCTTGTTTTTCACTTCTTCTGTTTTTCCTTTTCCGCTCTCACTGCATGTTTTGCCTGTCGGTCACCACACTCTGACTTCAGTTTCCCTGACTGGAGAGAACTGTGAAGTTCTATGATGATTGGAATTGGCATTCTTCTGTTAAATTATTATATTTGATGGACATAGGAATGGTTGATTTAATGTACTTTGTCATTTTAGGAACTATGTTGTAAGTAAATTAAATCAACACTTCACACTGCTAAAAGTAATGTATTTTTAAAATGTGATATATTTATGACCTCAGATATTAAAGGCATATTTGTACCTTCATTTCAATCAAATTATAACTCAACATATCTTTTCAGTAAGTGAGGTTACCACAAAACAAATCTAAATCCACAACTTGGCAAAAAACAAAATAAGGAATAGGAATTTAGCTTGGAAGAATAACTTGGAAAATGGATGTTTCCTTATTCTGTCCTTCTCCTTTCCTTAAACAGAGAGAAGGAATCAGTATATATTTATATGTACATGATACTTTTGGATATTTTGGATATGCCCATGTATGTCTAAGTGTGGCCATATTGTTCAGGAATTTGGTAATTGGTAAATTGTTGATAATTGCAGTCTTGGACAATTCATTTCACTTATCTGGTCCTCAGCTTTCTCCTTTATATAAAAGGATTTGGCCAGATAAGGTGATCTTTAGAATGGTTTCCATTTTTTAAGCTCCTTGAGTGTTTGGACACAAAGTGATGATATTCACCTATTATTTTTTATGTATCTATCATGATGCTAAATGTTTTACCTGCATTAATTCAATATCACTTCTCTGAGGAAGAAGTTATAATCTCCATTTTATACATGAGGGAACAAAGGCTTGAGAGGTTAAATAACTAGATAAAGTCATACAGTTATAAATTGCGAAGGTAAGATTCAAACCATTGTCATCTTGAATTCAAAATCTGTAGTCTTCATTATGTTATTCTATAAGGATTAAGCTATAATTGTGTGGAATTAGTAAATGTATTCAACCAAATATATTTACCCACCTCTCCAGTTATTCTAAAGTGTCCCAAATATATCCCTGAAAAGCAGTCTTCTCTTCCCAGCACTGACCAGTGCTTTGTGATACACACATCCCAACCTGAAAATGCCCACTTCTCTATACCACTCCACGTAAATGTCACCATCATGACATGTATATGTCATCTAACATACTACATAATCTATTTACTATACTTACTGTTTATTACCTGGAGTCTTATAAAATCTAAGCTTGACAGGGCAAAGACATTTGTCTATCTTGTTTTCTGAATCCCTAAAACTCAGAACAATACCTGGGACATGATAAATTCCCAGTAGATGTTTATTGTATGAAAGAATAAATAGTCAAGATAGATGTTTATTTCAGAGTTTATATGCACATGAGACTAAATTATACAATTGAATTACAGTTGCACACGTGTTTACTATATTACAATATGTAGATCTCTTTCCAATTATCTTCAATAAATCCTATCTTATTTACAAGCCTTTGGTTGAATTTAGAGATATAGAAATAAGTTCTGATATCTAGGTTATTGAATTTTATTATAGCAATCAAGACTCTGGGAAGATGGTATAAATGGTCTTCTTACATCAGAATATTAATTAGGTTTAAGGATTTTCTTTCCTGTATGCTTATTCCATATGTTACACCAAAATGAAAAGGTTCTGCAGAGAAAAGGAAACAATCAACAAAACCAAAAGGCAATTTATTGAATGGGAGAAGACATTTGCAAATCACATGTTCTCTAAAGGGTTAGTATCCAAAATACATAAAGAGCCGACACAACTCAACACCCCAAAACTAAACAGTCCAATTAAAAATGGGCTGAAGATATGAACACATATTTCTCCAAAGGAGATGTACAGTGGCTAACAGACACTTGGAAAGATGCTCAATATCACTCATCATTGAATAAATGCAAATCAAAACTACAATGAGATGTCACCTCCTACCAATCAGAATGACTAAGATCAAAAGCACAAGAAACAAGTATTAGTGAGGACTGGTGAGGATCGGTGGAGAAAAAGGAACCCTCATGCACTGTTGGAGGGAATGCAACCTGTGGAACCACTGTGGAAAACAATATGGAGATGCCTCAAGAAGTTAAAAATAAAACTATCCTATGATCCAGTAAATATACTACTGGGTACACTAGTTCAAAGGGATATATGCACCCTGATGTTTATTGCAGCATTATTTACAATAGTCAAATTATGGAAGTAATCCAAGTATCCAGTGATAAATGAATGGATAAAGAAGATATGGCATATATACACAATGGAATACTATTCAAGCATAAAAAGGAATGAAATCTTGCCACTTGCAACTACATGGATGGATCTAGAGAGTATAATGCTAAGTGAAATAAATCAGTTAGAGAGAGACAAATACCATATGATTTCACTCATATGTGGAATTTAAGAAACAAAACAAATCAACAAAGGACAAAGAAAAAAAAAGAGAGAGAGACAAACCAAGAAAAAGATTAACTATAGAGGAAAAACTGATGGTTACCAGAGGGAAGGTGGGTGGGGAAAGAGTTAAATAGGTGATGGGGATTAAAGAGTACACTTATCATGATGAGCACTGAGTAATGAGGTATAGAATTGTTGAATCACTATATTGTATGCATGAAACTAATATAAGACTGTATGTTAACTGTACTGGAATTAAAATTAAAAAATGTAATAAAAAATAAAGTTAGTGGCCTAGCACACTCAGAAATATCCCACTCAGACAATTTACTCTAATCATGTAATAGGCATTCAATGTGTTTTTGTTGATTGATCCTAAATTGGAGTCAACTTATTTCAAATTATCTGTCTGCCTAGGGAGCTTCATGTGAGATTCAATAGTTAGATTTTTCAGTTTCCCTATTTAGTCAGAGCATTGCCTGTGATTCCTATTATCTAATTAAGTATACTTGAGCCAGAAAAAATGCACTCTTTGTTTTGAAGGCATAACCATGTTGCTTTTCGAGCTCAGGGAATAAAGCCTTTTAAAATTGCTGCCATTTTAGTTTGGAAGCTAATGCCCACTAATGAAAAATAACCCACCGAGTACATGTTACCATCTTCGTAATCAGCCTGTACCTCCTTAGAGATTAAAATCTACAATTTTGTTGTAAATTTTACTTTCCCACCTTATGTGGATTTTTCTGGCATTTGATTTTCCTTTTACAAAGGAGGGATATAAAGCCATGATAACCCAATTAACGTTGATTTAATTGGATTATATGTCTTGAGTTGAATTTTCTATTAAGCCTGTGTCACTAACATAGATGAACACAGAGAGAGAGCTACATGCTTTGGGACCTAACAGACATATGTAGAGCAGTAGCGTTGTATAATTTCTAGAGCGGGAGAAGCCCTTGCCACAAATAATGGGAGTTACTCTATGGTTTCTCTATATTTCCCTTTTTTAAAAGATTGTGTTCATTTATTCATAAGAGGCACAGAGAAAGGTGGAGGCAGAGGGAAAAGCAGGCTCCCTGTTGAGCAGCGAGCCCGATGCAGGACTCAATCCCAGGACCCTGGGACCATGACCTGGGCTGAAGGCAGATGCTTAACCAACTGAGCCACCCTGGTGCCCAGTTTCTTCATATTTCATAAGTCTTTACCAAGTACAGCTGGAAAATTGACCATACTAGATAGCCAGAAAGCTGTAACCATCCTTATAACCAGGGAATGAAAGAAGTTTAATTACAAGAAAATGATACAACTTCAAGTCTATTTCTCTTAAATATTTTCAACGAATATTTTCAACAGAGCTTCCACATTTAATTCTCTCAATGGTAATGAGAAAGAAGGTAGGAAAATACTTGTACCTGTTCTAATAAGACTTCTTGCACCACCTTATAAGCTGGATTTTATGTCTTTATTTGCTTCAGGGTTGGATACAAAGGCTTGACTTCCTACAAGCTGACCATTTGAGGGCCTTGTCATTGCTAGTGACTTCATTATTGAGCCCCTCAAAATAAAATGTTCTAAGATATCCTACATACATTTTCTAACCCAGAAAGAAAATTCTTCATGGTTTCTTTTTAGTGTTGCCTCCAGCTTTTTTTTTTCTCCCCCACTTTCTCCAAGGTCTTCCTGCCAATATTAAAAAACAATCAAATAGAAATCCTGTATATGATGTTAATTCTTAAAGCATGGTTAGCATACCAAGTACAGGGCATAAATACAATCTGTAAATAGATGAACACATTAGACATAAAGAATCTCCAACTGTCACTGTGTATTAGCAACAACAATAACAACAAAGCCACGTATTAAACCTTTATTCTAAGTTAGCTATTGTTGAAAGTGAATTGGAACTTATATGGAACTTTTAATGGAATTTAGAACCTTAAAATGTTATCCTCAAATTTGTGCTAATGTTTACTAAAAGATGATACTACAAGTAAAAATTAATCTTTGATCCTGACCAGTCAGCACAGTATAGTAGCAAGAGGGTCTGAGCCTTCTCATGCATGGCTCTCAGAGTTTTGGTTCCCTCCCATGGAAAATGAAAATGCTAAACCTCCCTAGCAAGACTATTATGAAAGTAAAGAGGAGCATAGATGATATGTAATACATCTACCTAATATTACTGATTAAGTTCAATTTAAAGTAAGTAACAACAAGTACCCATATATTGTTAAATTGAGCAAATATAAGCAAGTTGTTCATGGAACCTACCACACTTCCTACTGGGATTTCATGTGAAGGGCCTATAAGCTCATCCTTCTAGAGAACACACTCTTCTCCGACTGTTTCTTCTCACATCCTCTTCTTTTTTCTCTCAGTGGTCACTAAGACCACTATTGCCTGTGTTTGTTATTACTAGACCTTCTGGTTACCACTACAGTTTACAACTAAGTGCCTGGGGGGCTCTCAGGACAACATAGAGAACATTAACTGTAGGCCTGTCACATACTAAGCACCATTCTCAGTGCTTATTGTTATATAGCATAGACATATTTATAGGTATAGATAATTTTATAGCATACATATGTATAGATATATTTATAGGTTAAGTTGTTTTAAAAATGACACTAAAAATTCTTAGGGTGCCTGGGTGGCTCAGTTGGTTAAGTGTTCAACTCTTGATTTTGGCTCAGGTCATGATCTCAGGGTCCTCGGATCAAGCTCCATGTTGGGCTCTGTGCTGAGTGTGGACCCAGCTTGAGATTCTCTCTTCCTCTGCTCCTAGTCTCACTGGCGCTCGCTCTCTCTCTCTCAAAAAGAAAAAAAAAAATTTTTTTTTTTAATTAAAAATCCTTTAATGACCACGGCTAGTGAAACATTATCTCAAAATTATACCTGAAGAAATGGGAGGTGAATTAATGGGGAAAGACAGATTAGTTCACGCTGGCTAAAGAAAATGTAAGCTGGGCAATTTAGATTTATTAGCTAGGTTTCATGTCAGCATGCAGAGACAACTCCCCTCCAGGATTAGTGCCTTGCCTGGCATGTGCCATAAGGAACTCAGTGAAGGGACGCCTGGGCGGCTCAGTGGGTTAAAGCCTCTGCCTTCCGCTCAGGTCATGATCCCAGGGTCCTGGGATGGAGCCCCGCATCGGGCTCTCTGCTCAGCGGGGAGCCCGCTTCCCCTTCTCTCTCTGCCTGCCTCTCTGCCTACTTGTGATCTGTCTGTCAAATAAATAAATAAAATCTTAAAAAAAAAGAACTAAGTGAATATTTACGAATTAAAAAGATAAGTGAAGACTGATCATTAGATTCTGAAGGAAGGTTTATAGACTTGCACTACAATAGGAGTTGTATGTATACAACAAGTGACAATTAAAATTTTCTGCAGGAATTCAAATGTTAATGACATTAGAACCCACTCACACTGTCTGCCACTCTGCTTGGACTTAGTCTGGGACAAGAATTGCACATAAGAGTGTTGAATGGAAGTTCTCAGCATTTGTGTATCTTTAGAAGGAAACAGAGAACAGCAAGGTGCAAAGATAAAATGTTTTTATTCAGGTTTTCCTGAGGGCTTATAGAAAGGTCACATTCATTTGGAAGTAGTACAAGTTTCCAGAGACAATAGCTCATGTAACCATTAGGAAAAACGATATATGAAAATATATTAAGGAAAGGAAAATGTCTTGCCCATGGCAATCCTTTCAAAATCTAATGACAAATGTCATAGTGCCTTTGGACTAGTAGAATGTACCACATTTCAGAGTGCCTAAAAAGAGGACTAGAATTGGAAAGTGAGCCCCAGAAGTAGGCTCTCCATCATTTACATACTCAGTCTAAGGATTTTCACCTGCAATATACACATTGACTTCCCCAATCACTGGGGAGTGCAGAATTTCTACTGAATAACTAAAACACATTTTTATATGCCCCAAATCACTGAAACCCTCTACAAAGAAAGGCATGAATACAGGGTACAATTATGAGCCTGTGTTCACAAAGTGAGCCCCAGTGGTTTTGACTGGTGAGAATTAAAAAGCATGACCATTTCAGCCCTGTAAGCCCTGATGTTCTCAGTGCTTGTGATTCACCTAAATCAAGGGGGAAAAATGGAAAAGAAACTTTTTTCCAAAGAAACATTGCTGCCATATTAGGAGCAACCCTACAGGTCAGGTGTAAATTCCCTATAGTAGTTCTTGCTAAGGGATTGCCCATGCTGCCTCATTAACTAAATCACATTAAAAAATCACATCAAGGAGGGCACGTATTGCATGGAGCCCTGGGTATGATGAATAAACAATGAATCTTGGAACACTGAAAAAAAAATCACATCAAGGAAGTATGATGGAGATTTTCTGTACTTCTTAAACAGAGAACAGTCTCCACAGCAGCTTCCTTCTTTGGCCTTCATCATCACTTGCCATGGAAGGGGACCCTTGGCTGGTATTGACACCCCTCTACATGCAGGGAATGCCCGCCCTGCAGGATTCAAAAGGCAGCAATATTCGTCTATACCCTGGTCCCTTGTCCTCACAGCTTAGTCCCCTGGCTGTGATTTCAGGCCCCAGAGACTCAACTTAAAATAGCAGACTATCTGATGTGATGTTAAAACCTCTTCTGTCAAGATTGTGAAGTTTAAAGACCATCTCATAAATTGTGAAAATCGAAGATTCCCAGCAGAGAAATAGGAGTCTTTGGCCTATCCTTCATTCATGATTTTAAAAATCTAGAAGTAATTGTCACCCAAAGGTTCAAGTTTCAGCAAGGTTATTCGTAGTCTGTGAGCAGAGAGATGCAAACACACATACACATAGGAAGGGGTAGCTGGAGGGGAAGAAATCATTTTTTTTCCTAAATAATATGTGGCAAGCTAATTTTAAAAAATCAGCTTGCCATTTGCTTTAAAAACAGTTTAAAAAGATACTCTGTACTATGAAAAGTATAATTACTTAGTTGGAAGAAGTAGGAAGAACATATAGATCAAATAAGTAATTTAGCTACTGCATATACTGTATATACACACAAGCATGTTCATCAAATAAAAAATACTCAGTATTACAGTCCTCATTCCTATGACTGGTCAGATCACCATAAGTTATATTTATAACAACATTCTTTCACTTACACATCCCATATTACTTTTACCTTTAGGAAACTTCTCAGCTGGTTGTGGTTTTTTTGCCTGGTGGAGTGACCCAAACCTTCATTCCTAAAAAGTCTGGGTCATTAGCATTTCTGCCTGGATTGTGTTATGGCTACAGGAGATAACAGTTTCTTTCAGGACACACATAGAAACTTTCGGATCATTTATGTAGAGCCTGAAATGAGAATATGAAACCCCAAGCTCACCTTTTTTTTTTAAAGCTCATCTTTTTCTTTATCTGGTACAGTTAGGAGCAACCAACCAATCTCATGACACTTCTTAGTTGGACTAAAATGGTCTAAGGTGTTGAATAGATGATCACCCAAAACCTTGCCCATATAAGGATTTAATTAGAAGTATCCAGTGGTGATATTTTTTTAAAAGATTTTGTTAATTTATATGAGAGTGAGAGAGAACACGCGAGCAAGCACGAAGCCAGTGCAGAGGCAGAGGGAGAGGGAGAAACTGGCTCCCCACGGAGCAGGGACCCTGATGCGGGTCTCCATTCCAGGACCCTGAGATCATGACCTGAGCTGAAAGCAGAAGCTTAACTGACTGAGCCACCCAGGCGCCCCCCAGTGGTGATATTTTTATATTTCTATTGCCACATCATGGCGTGGACTACCAGTGTCCATTCTACTACTGTAAATAAAGTTATTAATGCCTTTAAATCTAAATATAATTAGTTTAAAGAATCAATCCCAGAAAAACTCATCTTACAATTCTGTTCCTCAGGAACTACTCTTAATATCAAAATGTTTATCAGTCAGATTCTACAAAGAAGAAATAGATCCAGGAGGACAAAGATGGTGATGATGGATAGATAGATAGATGATAGATAGATAGATAGATGATAGATACATAGTAGATAGATGATAGATAATAAAGATAGATGATGGGTAGATAGATATATAAAAGACAGATAGATACAGATAGATGGACAGAGAGATTGATCATACTCTTCTCCTGCTTTTTTACAGAGAAGAGAGAACAATAAAGTAGTGTTAAGACAAAAGCCCCAAGAGTTTGAAACTTTCCAACAGGTAAACAAATTCTTTCAGAGAAGATCCAGCTAAATATTGATAACTGGGTGAGAATCCTACAATATCAATAATCCTCAAGTATCAAAAGCAAACAAAAAGAAGGTAATCAAATATTTTGTTTGTTTTGTCAATGTCTTATGTTTCTTCTTTATACCAAAGAGGGTTTGTTGAGTGACCATAAATGGTCAAGATACCTAAACATATCTCTATAGAAAAACTGGTAGAAGAAAATAAAATTTATCCTGACAATAAAAAGTCTATAAGAAGTTAAGTGGCCATGATAACACTTGCTTTTACTAATAATTATAATTTTTGAGTATTTATGATAGTCTTGGCACTGTGCTAAGGACCATGTATTAAGATTATTTTATTTCATCCCAGAAGCCACTTCAAGTGCTAGGCTTTCAAAGGGCACTCAGCTTGCTGAATTCAAAGGCTGAGTTTATTCCTCCATAAAAGTACTACATTGTATTAGTTTAATGAGAGCATGTATTTAAACTATGTCTTGCTAGCTACATTTTTTAAATACTAGAGCCTACACTATATTTGGATAGGTTAATATTTTTAAGCAATTTAAACCACTTAAACTTTAACAACCCTTCTTTAACCAACTTATCTAATTCTACCCAACTCTTCTATATGCTATTATTTTCTTCATTATGTTTATCTCCAAGGCTGGGCTTTGCAGCTCATGGTCACACAGGGACCTATGATTAAAATGTCCTCCTCCTTGGAGTACCTGGGTGACTCAGTCAGTTAAGTGTCTGCCTTTGGCTCAGGTCATGATCTCAGGGTCCTGGGATTGAGTCCCACGTCGGGCTCTCTGCTCAGTGGGGAGTCTCCTTCTCTCTCTCTCTCTCTCTCTCTCTCTCTGTCTCTCAAGTAAATAAATTAAAGGAAAAAAAAAGTCCTCTGGGATACATGTATGTTAAAAAGAAAAGAAAGAAATTAAATAAATACTGAATTAGATGAAAATGAAAACAAATGTCAAAATTTATAGGACAGAGCTTTAGCCCTGTATAGAAAGAAACTTAAAGCCATAAATGCAAAGATACTTATATTAGGGGGAAAAAAGCTAAAAAATAAATAAATAAATTTTAAAACGAAATTATTTTCACTTGGTTTATGTTCAGCTGTTGCTATCTTGAAATTATTAATATTTGAATCAAGGCCTTGCATTTTTATTTTTCACTGGGCACCACAAATTATGTATCTGGTCCTGTCTCCACCTGAAATTATCCTGTTTACTCTACTACATGTTTATATTTTGTCTTCTCCATTAGAATGTAATCTTCATAAGAATAGGAATTTTCCCTATCTTGTTTAGCAAAGTAAATAGGTACTGAAAAAAAAGTTTCTTGAATTTTCTACCTGGCTTCACACTTATTAAATCTGAATAAAGTCATTTCTTTGAAAATAAACAGCCCAATCCATGGAATCAATATTCATCTAGTGTTACCCATATTTAAGAAGAGTACCAAGGAACACATAAACATTCTCTATCAGGCTGACCTTGCATTTCCAAACTTATTAAGTAATGGTAAATGTCACAGTGTGTCTGGAGAGAAGAGTGCCAAGTTTTCTCATTTAACATCAGTATTTAAATTACAATTTCTTGGTGACCAAGTCCCATTTGGAATTTCACGAACAAGTGGCTGTTATTCTGTTGACCTTTTCCCTTCCTCTTTCAGATCCATCTTGTCACTTTAATCCCCATTTTAATAGGTAAGAACAGGAAGGAGAAAAAATAGACAAATTAAACAACATAAAATAAATCATATCTGTTATTACTCTTAAAATTAGGTTGTGACTGGGGTGCCTGGGTGGCTCAGTGGATTAAGCTGCTCTCAGGGTGCTGGGATCGAGGCCCACGTCAGGTTATCTTCTCAGCGGGGAGCCTGCTTCCCCTCTCTCTGCCTGACTCTCTGCCTACTTGTGATCTCTCTCTGTGTCAAATAAATAAATAAAATCTTTAAAAAAAAATTAAGTTGTGACTCTGATGCTCTACCACAACCACCAGCACCATTCTCCATTGTTTATTAAATGTTTTGACCCTTTATCACTGAAAAAAAAGCCTTATGTATATTAATAGTTTCAGAATTTAAATTATTTTTGTAATATAATTTTCACTGGAAGATATTCTTTTATGTTGTGTCTAGTTGTGGATCTGAGTTTATCCTACTAGAGTTTATGATATTCTGGGATGTGTCGATTAATGTTTTTATTATTTATTCGAATATTATTTCTGCCCCTTTCTCTCATTCCTCTTCTGAGATTCCCATGAATATGATGGCCCACTAATTCTGAGACTGTCATTTTCCTTAACCCCTTTTTCTTTACATTCCTCCCGATGGATAATCTCAATTGACCTATTTTCTGGCTCACTGATTCTTTGCCTGCTGCGATCTACTGTTAGTGTCCTCTAGTGAATTCTTCATTTTAGTCCCTGTACTTTTCAACTTCAGAATTTCTCTTTGATTCTTTCCTATAACTTACATATTTTTATAATGTTCTTTATTTAATGGGAAGTCATTCACCTGTTTTCATTAAGACATGGTATCCTTTCGCTCTTTGAACACATTTTAAAGAACTGATATAAAATCTTTGTCTAGTAAGTCCAATATCCAGGCTTTACCAAGGACAGTTTCTACTGATTGCTTTATTCCTTGTGTATGGCCCATGCTTCCTACTTTATTTGTATATATCATAATTTTTGTTATTTTTGAAAACTAGACATTTCAAATAATATAATGTGGTAACTGGAAATCAGATTCTGCCCTTTCCCCATAGTTTGTTCTTTATTTAGCAGCCTTTTTGAACTAATTCTGTGAAATCTGTATTTTTTTCCTTTTTTCATATATAACCATTGAAGCCTCTGCTCAGTTACTTTATTAGTTAGCTGATAATTTGACAGATTTCCTGAGACCAATAAGTCTCCATGTCTTTGCTAAGGAGCTCTGTGCATGTGTTGGAGCACACCCTTGACACTCAGCTAGAAGTCTTGTTTTCTACATACACAGAGCCTGTAGGTCATCCAGAGGTGAGAGGGTAGGGCCTTTGTATGTCTTTCCTGAGCGTGTTCAGAGCCCTAAGCATGTGGCCTTCTAGAGTCCCAAGAATATGTCAGAACTTTTCGAAGTCCCCCAGGTACCTCTTATTCCCCAGCTCTTCCTCTTTAGTTAGCCTATTCTTCACCTCAACTGTTACCCATCACTTGGGTAGTCATGATGTTAGAAAACTGTCACTGGGTTTTGTTTTGTTTTGTTTTTTTGATAAGTACCCTCAGGGAAACAGATGTTCACACATGGTAAGCTCTAAGTCTGGTCAAATAAAGAGTCTTGTTGGTAGGGTCTTCCAGGAAACCATCAGACAAGTCAAATAATAATGTTCTCTGGGAATGGGTCTTTCAAGGAGGTCCAACCCCATTTCCCCTTCTACTAGCAAGCAGCAGCTGATTTTCATGATGATTTCAGATTGTTGGCTTTCAAGATTACTTGGGGAGTTGGAGAGAGGCCACTGGGAATTGAGAATGTTAAAATGACACAAAGTTCACTTTTCTTCAATAAACACTCCTCTAGATTGCTATGTCTTTAATTTACAGAGCTCTGAGAAAGTGTTCCCTGTAGTTTTTGTCAATATTCTCTTGGTTTTTAAGGGTAAAATACTTTTATAAAGTTCTGACTCTGCAATTTTTGTTGACATTATTGTACCTCTCAAGAGGTATCTTTTTAAAAAAATGAGTACCTCATATTTTTTGTCAACTCACTCAGTAGAGAGGTCTGAATTACACCTTTATTTTAAGGTGACTGATATTATGTTTTTACCTGGTTAATATTCAGAAACTGAATATAAAATTTCCTTCAAATTGTATGAGTGGCTTTAGTAAATATATTTCATGTTTTCTAGGGTAAGGATTAAAAAAAGAATCAAATAAGTTAAAACATTATTTCTCTGGATCCATTCATTCTTTAGAATTGCAGTCCTCTTCAAACATGCTAACTTGCCTTTTGATATTCCAAAAGATGACCTACTTGAATTTCTATAGTCATTCTGGAGATTGAAAAAGCAACTATAATGCCCAGAGAAGCTGCCATTCCATCATTTCTCAACTGAGACAGAGAAAATACTGATTGCTTATGAGTCCACCACACTGTATTCCTCAAAGAGTAGACATGAGGGAGATAGGCCCTTGACTTCCCAGGTGAAATTGAAACTGTAACATAGTTTAGTGGTCTTCAAAATATGGACAGTGGGTAATCCTGTGAGGTTAATATTCTAGGATGCCCCCCTGTCCACACACATGCATAGCTTCCCCTCCCCACACCATGACTAATGACATCAGGTACCAGAGTGTTACATTTGTTACAACTGATAAACATACTTCAGCATATTCTTACCAGCCGAAGTCCATTGCTTGCATTAGGTTCACTCCTGTTGTATACTATATGGGTTTGGCATATGTACGGTGACAAATTCACTAAATGTAATATCACACAGAATAGTTTCATTGCCTTAAAAATCCTCTGTACTGTACTTATTAATCCCTCCCTCCTATCTAACCACTGGAAATTACTAATCATTTTACTCTTTCTATAGTTTTAACCTTATACAGATGGTCAAGTAGTTGGAGTTGTATAATATGGAGCCTTTTCGGATTAGCTTCTTTCACTTAGTAATATGCTCTTATCTCTATCTCTATCTATCTATCTATATCTATTTATCTATCTATATATATCTAACTAACCATTTCCATATATCTATATCTCTATGTCTTTTCATGATGATTTCTTTTTAGCATTGAATAATATTCCTTTCTCTGAATGTTCTGTAGTTTATTCATCCACTCACCTATCTCGGTTGCTTCCCAGCTTGGTAGTTATGAATAAAGCAGTGATAAATATTCATATGTAAGTTTTGTGTGGGCATAAATTTTAGTTCATATGGATAAATACCAAGGAACATGATTGTTGGATCATATGGTAGGATTACATTTAGTTTTAAAATAAACTGCCAAGCTATCTTCTAAAGTGGCTGTACCATTTTGCATCCCCACTGGCAATGAATGAGAGTTCCTGTTGTTCCACATCCTTGACTGCATTTTGTTTTGTTAGTGTTCTTGATTTTGGCCATCATAACAAATATGTGGTGGTATCTCATTTTAGTTTTCAGTTCCTCAATTGACATATATTCACATGCTTACCTACCATCTGTATATCTTCTTTGGTGAAGTGTCTATTCAGGTCTTTTGCCCATTTTAAGTTAGGTTATTTATTTTCTTATTTTGACTTTTAAGAGGTTTTGGGGGCTTTTTGTTTTGTTTTATTTTTGTTTTTTTGTTTCTTGGTGTTTGGGGTATTTTAGTTAAGTAATTTTTCAGATGTGTCTTTTGCAAATATTTTGTTACCCAGTTTATGTTTTGTCTTTTCATTCTCTTAACAATCTATTTCCCAGAGCAGAAGAAGTTTAGAGGAGTGGGAGGGAGGACAGAATATTCTTGTGCTATTATTTGGAACAAACACTCAATGATCAAGAATAAGAAAAATAAAAGTTTTATTTTATCTATATTTGTTTATCTCCTGATGCTCTCATTATGTATAGATTCTTGTTCCTAATCTATATCATTTTCCTTCTCTCTGAAGAACTTCTTTGAACATTTCTTGCAAGGCACATCTACTGACAATAAACTCTCACAATTTTTGTTCATCTGGGAAGGGCTTTATTTCTTCTTCACTTTGGAAAGATAATTTCATCAGGTACCCAGTTCTAGGTTGGTGATTTTTTTTCTCTCAATGCTTAAAAGATTTCACTTCACTCTCTTCTTGCTTGTCAGGTTTCTGAGAAGTTGGAAGTAATTCTTTGCTCCTCTATAGGTAAAGTGTTTTTTTTCCCTTTCCACTCTCATGATTTTTTTCTTTATCATTGAGTTTTTTGAAGTTTGATTATGACATGCTTTATATTTAGTTTTTTTAATTACTATTATTTTTTAATTTAAGCTTTTTTTTATTTAAACATATAACCCAACGCCTCTCCCCCCCACCCCCCTCAGGTTGTTTTATGACATTAAGAGTCTCTTTTGGTTTGTCTCCCTCCCGATCCCATCTTGTTTCAATTTTTTCTTTTCCTACCACCTTAACCCCCACCCCCGTTGCATCTCCACTTCCTCATATCAGGGAGATCATGTGATAGTTGTCTTTCTCCAGTTGACTTATTTCGCTAAGCATAATACGCTCTAGTTCCATCCATGTCGTCGTAAATGGTAAGATTTCATTTCTTTTGATGGCTGCATAGTATTCCATTGTATATATATACCACCTCTTCTTTATCCATCCATCTGTTGATGGACATCTAGGTTCTTTCCATAACTTGGCTATTGTGGACATTGCTGCTATAAACATTCGGGTACATGTGCCCCTTTGGATCACTACGTTTGTATCTTTAGGGTAAATACCCAGTAGTGCAATTGCTGGGTCATAAGGTAGCTCTATTTTCAATTTTTTGAGGAACCTCCATGCTGTTTTCCAGAGTGGTTGCACCAGCTTGCATTCCCACCAACAGTGTAGGAGGGTTCCCCTTTCTCCACATCCTCGCCAGCATCTGTCATTTCCTGACTTGTTCATTTTAGCCATTCTGACTGGTGTGAGGTGGTATCTCATTGTGGTTTTGATTTGTATTTCCCTGATGCCCAGTGATGTGGAGCACTTTTTCATGTGTCTGTTGGCCATCTGGATGTCTTCTTTCCAGAAGTGTCTGTTCATGTCCTCTGCCCATTTCTTGATTGGATTATTTGTTCTTTGGGTGTTGAGTTTGCTAAGCTCTTTGTAGATTTTGGATACTAGCCCTTTATCTGATATATCGTTTGCAAATATCTTCTCCCACTCTGTCATATATTTAGTTTTTATTGGTATCTATCCTGCTTCATGTTCTCCAATCTTCCTGAATCTGTGGTCTGGTGTCTCACATTGGGACTTTCTCAATTACCACCACTTCAAATATTGCTTCTGTTCTTTTCGCTCTTCTTTTTCCTCTAGTTCTTTCTTTATGCATATTTTGGACTTTTTGTAGTTGTCCCATAGTTCTTGCATATTCTGGTCTGTTTGTTTTTGTCTCTTTTTCTTTTTGCTTTTCAGTATTGGAAGTTTCTGTCATCATCCTCAAGCTCAGAGATTCTTTCCTCAGCTGTTTTCAGTCTACTAATGTACCCATCAGAGACATTCTTCATTTCTGTTACAGTATTTTTTTTATCTCTAGCATTTCTTTTTGATTCTTTCTTAGAATTTCCATAGCTCTGCTTATACGTTACTCATCAAGTTCTTTCATATTGTCTACTTTTTTCATTAAAGACCTTAGCATATTAATCATATTTCTTTTAAATTTCTGGTATAATCATTCCAGTATTTCTACCATATATGACTCTACTTCTTTGTAATTCTTTGTAATTCTTTGTTGTAATTCTTTGTTGACAGGCAGACATGATGTACTAGATAAGAAGAATGGGTAAATGGGCCTTTGTTAATGTAATGGTGAGGTGTGGGGTGAGGGAAAGTTTTCTGTATCCCTATGATTAGATCTCAGTCTTTTGGTGAGCTTGTTTCTCTGGATTGTGAGCTTGACTGGTGCTTTTCAGTTCCTTCCCTGACTTAGGTGGGATAGAATAGCCAGAGTGGTCTAGAGTTGTGTATTTCCTTTCCCCCATGTGAAAGGGGATTGGTATTTCTCTTTCCCAAGTAGGTTATGCTCTAAGAAAACCCTAGCGTGTCAACCTCAGATTAAATAGTGGTCTCTTGAGGCCAATTCTTTAAAAAACAACAGAACAACAAACAACAACAACAACAACAAAAACAGAATGCTCTGGACTATTTCAGAAAGGTAGAAGCACTAGAGGATTTTCTTTGTTATTCACTGTGAGGACTTAGCAGAACTCCTGGAGGTAAAATTTATGAAGGTGTGCCCCAATAACTGGGTATCCTTGAAACTTTTAACTCACATTTACTCACACTGAGCCTCCAGCAATTCAACTACAGTTAAGGTTTTCCTATCTCACAGTGGTTCCTGTGGATATTTGTGCTCCTGAGTTTCTGCTCTGGTAAGTTCTTATTCTTGGTGTCCACCTGTCTGTCCTTCCAATTTGGGGGGCCACAGTTAGCCCTGCTTATTTCTCTGATGGATTTAAGAATAGTTGTTGGTTGTTCAGTTTGTTCAGTTTTTTACTTGTTGTTAGGATAAAATGGCAACTTCTAATGTCTAACATGCCAAACTGGAAACTGGAAGTCCCCCAGATAGTTTTAAAAGAACAAATTTTCAGCTTCTAAATTTCCTCTTGTATTTTTACCTTGCATCCATAGATAATGAGGTATTTCCTTTTCTATCCTGCACTCCCTTTCATAGTCATTATCTTCAACTGTATAAAGGAAAATTATTTTCTGTCATTCTATATTTTCCTATGACTAGTTGAGGGTATAGAAGTCTCTGAATGACACATGAATAAATAATTAAAATTATTGGTGGCAAACATCTTTTAATCAAGGCACCATAGTACTTTATGTCTTGTATAATCTTATACATATTTATGTTTAGGGTGGGAGGGTGTTATTAAAAACTGTGCATTTGGTCCATATTGGGATATTATAAATTAGGACAAAGTATAGACTAGGAAACCCAAGTAATTTTGATTCTATAACTTTGGGTTATAAGTAAGAATTAAGGGAACAGGAACATACAAAGAGAATATACATACAAAATAATCAAAAGCAGTGCAATACCAATTTTTTCCCTACTCTGCATTTGTTCCATTCAGGAGATAAGGAAGAGCTTGGGGAATACTCTAATAAGTCCTTGTCTCAGCTATGTCTGAAGCTCCAATATGTACTTAAAATGCATACTTAACATAGAACTGTATCATTAAAAATTATTGGTAAAGATATATTTAAATATATACTATATATTTATTATATATGTATATAAATTGTATAAATTTATATATTTATTATATATTTGTTATTTCAATTTTTAGAAAATGTTTGCATATATCATGCCTTCAAGTAAAGGAGTATAAAGCTTCAAATCATCATCTGACAACTTTTGATAACATTTTGTTTACTGTCCAGAAATCTAGTGACTGGGAAGTAAATCATTTTGTATGCTAGATTATTTGCAATTCTTTGCTATCTAAAAAACTGAAGGAGGACCTAATTGATATATAGGTAGTAGATCACTAAAAATTATCACTAAAACTGATTTCTGATGCTAGAACACAACATGAATTTAAAATAAAACAACATGTAACATGAAAGGAGTTTTAAGAATTAAAGGACACTATTATGGGGTGCCTGGATGGCTTAGTTGGTTGAGATTTTGAATTGTGGCTTCAGAACAGGTCATGATTTCAGGGTCCTGGGATCCAACCCTGAGGTGGGCTCCATGGTCAGTAAAGAGTCTACTTGTCCCTCTCCCTCCCCTTCTGCTCCTCCCCTGGCTCATGCTCCCTCTGTCTCTCTAAATAAATAAATAAATAAAATCCTAAAAAAAATAAATAAGAGAGCAGTGGCTCAATCAGTTAAGCAACCAACTCTTGATTTCAGCTCAGTTCATGATCTCAAGGTCATGAAATCAAGTCCTGCATAGTATTCAAACTTAGCAGAGTCTGCTTGGGACTCACTTTCCCTCACCCACTGCCCCTTCCCCCTGCTAGCATGCTCTCTCTCTCAAATAAACACATCTTTTAAAAAAGGAATTAAGGGACACTATTTTTGTAAAAACACCTCTAAATTCCCATTTATTTAGTTATTTACCTGAAGTTTTCATGTATGTGTATGCAAATATTAAATTTATTAAGATAATTTTGATATAGTAGCAATAATAAGTTATTAGTTATTAATAATTAGTTATTAGTCCATATATGTGACCTAATCATTAAGGAACTAATTCCCAATGATATTTTACTGGATGTATTTGTTATTAATTGAAATCTGGGTCATATTTTGCAATTTTGACAAATTCTACACTATTACTAATTGTAACATAGCTGAATCAAAAAAACATAACCCAGAAACATTTAATTACCATAAATTTTAAGTAGTAAGTAATTGACATATAAAATTCTCCTGCAGACTAATATTGTTGGATGATCAAAAATGTTATTTAGAGATAACATTCTGTTTGGACATAAAATGGTTATATGAGTTCAAGAAAAGAGGACACTGACATTTCTGTCTGATTAAGAAAAACTAGTTGTGTATTTTTAAACAAATGAAAGGTGATGTGAACTTACTAAGTATTTACATGACTGGATTAATTTAGAAAAGCAATATAAAAGTTTCATTTTAGAAACTTCCCATGTTGAAAATTATTGCATTTATTATTTATTATTATCGTTATTACATTTATTATTTATTATATGTTATCCCATGTTGAAGATTATTGCATTTGAAACTATGTAAATTTAAGATGAAAATCTTTAGAAATCAGGTTACAAATGTACAAGAAGTTACATAATTTTAAAAAGTTCTTTTGGAAGTATAAGAGCAAAGTTTTTGGGAGAAGAAAAAATTCTTTTGAAAATATAGGAACAAGGTCTTTGTAATAAATTACAAAGAATTATTGCCTTGAATTCTCTAAGGCAAATTTCCTGAAGTTTCACTAAATTTTTTTCTACCCCTATTTATCTATTTTTTTCTAATTTCATTCAGAGTCAGTACTCGGTCAATAATAATCATCAGCTTTCTTCATTCTTGTCATCAGCTCACTGACTATGCAAGATGATCTGATTAGCATAATTTGTAATTTAGACTGACCTCTGGAGAGTTTTGAATAGCAAGGTGCCAGATGTCATGGACTTGCCTAAGGAAAGTTGAGGCAGATGCATCTCATTTTTTAGTCCCCTTAGGGTACTAGAGAGTACTAAAAAAGTTGTTTTATATATTGGGCACATCTGTTGATGACAATTTTTAGAAGTAAAATGGGTTTTTATTGGTAAGTTTCTGTAATTTTGTATGAATAGAAGTTGTTGTTAATAGCAACCAATATTAGTTCTAAGCTAAACTCTGTAATATCTAAACTCTATCTCACAGAAACCCATGAACTAGCTAATATATTTTAACATCATCCAATTTACAATAAGGAGAAAGCCTCAGAGGTACTGAGTAGTGTGCACAATTTTATACCTCTAGGAAAGCATAGAGCCAAGATTTGAATGCTGGGAATTAAGTCCTACCACATTACGTACCAGGGAAGTCATATGTAATGTTAGACCTTGAGCAACACATCTTAGATCACTTCTGGTGTTGACTTGAAGCAAAAGTTCTGTCTATCCAGCATTAAAATGTATATTTTCTTGCTGTAATAAAATGGTGCCTTGAAAGAGACCAAACAGAAACTAGAGCTGTCAGCACATTTATGATAGAAAATAAACACAACCTAAGCAACGTTTTCTTACCCTTGCCATGATAAAAGAAAATTTTGAGTACTGTGCAAAGGAAAAATGCTAACAAAATATGCTCTGGGTGGAAACTACCTGGCTAGAAAACTTGATTTACAGCACGTACAAAATAAGTGCTGAAGCAGGTCTTGCTATTTGACATTGGAAACGAATGCTGAAAAATATCTCCCAAATTTCATGGATTTCTTTATTGAAAGCTATAGACTCAGATTCCTAGATAAAGAGCTCACTTTAGTAATATTGGTATTCTTTTAACAGGAAAACTCATTAGGAAGCCACTATGTTGGTTTGATATAGAATCATATCCATGCATCCTCCCTTAAGAGGTAGGAGGCTAGACGCTGTTGAGAATATGATAGCTCATAATTAAGGACATCAAACTTTCACATGGAATGATAGAATGGAGAGGTGAAAGGAATCTTGGAGAGTCTCATTTTCAAATGTTTTTATTTACATACTGGAAAACTAAGGCTTAGGGAATCCAAATGTTATACGTAAATTCACACATATCTTATTGTAAGTTACTTTCACACTTATATCTAACATATAAGTTATAGTCCCTGTAAAATATTATTTCCACTAAAACATTTCTAATTGTGGGAGAGCAGAGTGCTTTTTTTCTTCTGGAAATTATGACCAGTCAATGAGTTCCTAACTTCAAATGGACTGTCTACCATTTTGTGATTCCTTTTGCATACACGGGAGCACAGTAAATGAGACCATACCTGCAAACCATATCCTCACTTAACTCTCTGGTTTTGAAATTTTGTAATTAGATCAAAGGGTACTACATACACACACATGAATTTTAACAAACTTTGACCTTCCCAATGAAGCAGGCAGCACAGTGAACTAGTAGATACTAGTAGTAGGCAGGTAATGACTCTAAGTAAAGCAGCCTGGGTAGGAAGGTGAGGAGTATGGACAACTGAAGACCGCATGCCTCATTAGAAGTTCCCAAGCTCCAGCCAGTTTTTGCAATATAGAAATATAGCTCCAGTTCTGCAGCTCTTTTTACATTTCATTAAAAAGCCAAAATCCAAACTTTACTGTGGAATCTCCCAATATGGGAAACTAAGTTTTTAATTTTGTTTAACATCTATAAGCCAAGCAAAATGCATATCTCAGATGTAATAGATGTATCGGTTAGATAGGACGTAAACCACAGGCCACCAATATGTGAACTGAGAGACAGAGCCATGCCAGTTCTCAATCCAAGAATCCTTTTTCCATCAGTGAGATTGAAGGCTGGGATCCAATGTTTATGGCTGACTGGAGCCTGCTTGTAACCCTGCTGTTTTTGCTTACCCTAAAAATACCTTAGATTTCTGGTTAGTTCTCTAATAATCTGCTGTGACTAGGACAGTGTCTTGAACTTCAGATGTCCTGGCAGACCTTTTGCAAAAGTCTTCTACTGAGATGATTGACCATATTTATACATACCCTAAGGCAGTTATTAAAAACATGCTCCAAGTTAAATTCATCACCCAGAACAAAGAGTCACCTATTTTTCCTCTCACTATTTCTGCTCACTGAAAATTCATGCTCCCTTTCAGCACCCTCTAGATTAGGCTCCTTTGAAATTGGCATTTACTTGACCCAAAGCCCCATGTGTAAACCGTATGCTAGGCAGGACAAGTTGAATTACTGATTACCTTTCTCGGGAGCAATGTTGGCCCAGATACCCAGTGGCCCTCTTTTGTACCCTCAGCCTCACAACAGTCTCTGGCTTACTTCCTAATTTCACTGAATGTATAAATTTTAGAGATTGGTGAACAAATTTAGGTACTGTGTTAAGGTCTCTCACACACCATGAGAGTGGGAATATACATCTTTTGGTCACATTTTATACACTTGGTATTTTATTCATAACTTTGTTTAATCCTTTTATAGTAGTCTTGTGAGGTATATATAGTAGCCCTGTTTTACAGAAAAAGAACTCAAGGCCCAGTGAGAATACATATAAATGCTAGCGAACCTCAAAATGAGGAATCGAATCCTAAAGTTGAGAATTTTACCATATTAATTTTTCTGACTAGAGGCATTATTTTCAACACAGAACTTTAAAAAAATCCAGAAAGCAAACAAAATAAGAAAAAATAATCTACAAGCTTACTAGCCAGAAATGATCAGTTTATTTAATTATTGCATAATCTTCGGTTTTAAAATATTTTTCATTTTGTAACACTGGGATATTACTGTATTTTTGTGTTTAATAATACCTTCATAACATTTTCTCGTTAGTCTTCTAAATGCCATTTTATGTTTGCATGGAACTACATTTTATACATTTAGCATGATTTATTTATTCACTCTCCTATTGTTAGTCATTTAAATAGCAGGTTTTATTCTCTTATAAACAATGCTGCAATGAAGCCAATCGATGTTAAATCTTTGAACCAGTCATTCATGATGTAATGAGTGGGTTGAAGCAAAGGCACATTCTGCAGGAAGTTTGGACCTATTTAATTTCTTACCAGCAGTGTATGAAAGTCCCTTTATTCAACTCTTCATATTGTTAATGGTGTATTTAATCAAGCAAGTCTTGCTCTTATTATGTCAGTTTGTTCCTGACAAGGTTAAGTACTTTCTCCAATATCATAACAGCATCAAGGAATTGCAGAGCTTTTAAGTGTATGCACTCTTTATTTAGATTGTCTGTGTTTAAATCTGGGCTCCACCACTACTGTGTGATTTTGGAAAAGTTACTTAACTTCTCTGTGACTTAGTTTTCTCCTGTGTAAGATAAATTAGAAGATGATAATAGCAGCTAACTCATTAGTTTGTTTTGAGGATTCTTCTTCTGGAATATGTATTTCGTATTATGTGGTACTTTCCTAATGGAAGATTTGTTGTTCTCATTCTGATTTTTTTTAGTATTTATTTAATTTTCTTTTTTTTCCTGTGTTCCAAAATTCATTGTTTATTCACCACACCCCTCATACTGGTATTTTAAGAGCTCTTTTAAAAATTTTATGGACAGTTAGCCTTATTTTATGTATCTTGCAAATATTTTCTTTCCCCCAGCTGTCATTGGCTTTCAACATCATTTATGGGTTTTTTTCTTTGTTACTGCTATGTATTGTTTCCTTTTATGATGACTGATCTATTAATAAATTGCTTTATTGATAATATATACCTTTCCTTGTAGGCTTTAATAAGGTTTCCATTGCCCAGAACAGGTGGATATTTATCCTTTTTTATTAGTTTAGCAAATTTATTTTGCACATTTAAATGTTTGGTTCATTTGGAATTTACTATTTGTGTATAGCATGATTTATTCATCCACTTATTCAGGCATAAGTACTGCATTCTTGAGCAGTAAACTTGATGGGGCTTATAGTCTAATGGGGAACACAAACAAATGAACAAATAATTACAGTGTGAAAATTGCTATGACAAAGAAATGCAGAGTGAGACAAAAAGTCATTGGAAGGGCATCAAATGCCAGCTTTGAAAGCAACAGACTGCCTTTTCATAGAAATTAGTGTCTAAGATGAATCCTAAAGGGTAAAGAGGATAGAAGATTCTTAGCAGGAAAAAGAGTATGTAGAAAGACTCATGGTCAAAAAGAGCATATCTCACTGTGGCTGTTGTCCAGGCAAAATGAAGCTCAGTAGTAACTTAATGACTGAGGAGATGAATTTCACAGCATGTACAAGGCAAGAGCAACATAACTTTACAGAAGGTTAAGGAAATGAAGATAATGAGTGGGGAAATAACAAATTCAATGTGTGTGTGTGTGTGTGTGTGTAAGAGAGAGAGAGAGAGACAGAGAGACAAAGGGAGAGAGAGAAAGAGACAGAGACAGACAGAGACGAGTAATATGGTAGGAGATGAGATAAATACAGTATAGTTTTCATGTGTATTTTAACAAGGGGCCAACATGCCAGAGTTTAAATACTGATAAGACAGAACCAATGGTTAAGGCTTGAACATGCAAGATAGATACGGCATGTTCAATAGTGCAAAGATTATGATGAAGCAAAAAAAAAAAAAAACAAAAAACAAAGAACTGTGGGGCCAGGTAGCTGTGGAAGGATTTGCCACAGCAAAGGGAAGGACACATCATCTACTGTAACAAAACAGAGGACAGCATTGGATTGGATGGGTGAAGATGGGGGTGGACTTGTAAATCTGAAGACAGGAACTTTACATTTGATGGTATCTTATTCCTCTGAGAAAGAAAACTTGAGATCTTAGTTTCTTTGGGTCACTAGCTGAGAGAACAAAAAGGGAAAGTCAGCTAAATGTGAAAACAGAAAAAGAGTTGTGAAGAAGAGTTAGGTTCTGTTTCATTTAGAAGACAATGAATTTATAGTGTAATATAGGAATTTTGTTTACTTTTCCCAAAAACAACCAGTTGCCCTAGCAGCATTTAATTGTATAATCTATCCTGATGGCATGCTTTAGAGCATCTAAAAATATTTAAGTCATCCTTCTTACTAAACAAAATGAGAAGTGGTAAGAAATGTTTAGGGTCTTAGTATAGGCACTCAGTCAACATTTGTTGAATGACAATAAATAAGAACATAAATGAATTAGTGATGAATCATTTGCAAACCAGGAAGAAGAAATCTCCTAAGATCATATTTTCTTAAATATGTGCTGAAACATTATAAGAAAATGTAGGATATATGTGAAATGATATCTTTCTGAACTATCGTTATATGTAACTTCTTTCTTAGTCCAGGGCCAAACCAGCTAGCTACAGACCCCTCCTTTCATGCATGGGCTTGGTGGATAACTGCCTGTCATGTACCCAGGTTGCCACATGTGAGGCACATGTATGATGTTTCATCATTTTTTTTTAATTTTTATTTATTTATTTGTTAGAGAGCAAGCACAGGCAGACAGAGAGGCAGGCAGAGGCAGAGGGAGAAGCAGGCTCCCTGCCGAGCAAGGAGCCCAATGTGGGACTCGATCCCAGGACGTTGGGATCATGACCCGAGCCGAAGGCAGCTGCTTAACCAACTGAGCCACCCAGGCGTCCCTGTTTCATCATTTTTATATAACTTGTGGATTATATAGTGGGTTGACTCAGGTATCACAGTGAAAATTTATACCTGATATCTTAATGTTGGATTCAGATGACATAACTTGGAAAAGGTAGTTTCTGCCACTGCAAAAAATATGACATGATTTTAGGGACTGTGGTAAGGTATATAAAGTCTTAGGAAGTTCTCAGTTAAAAAGTCTCTAAAAAGTCCCCATTGTAGTCTTTTCAGGCTGCTACAACAAAATACCACAGATATGTTAGCCTACAAACAACAGAAATTTATTTCTCACAGCTCTGGAGGCTGGAAGTCCAGGATCAGGGTGCCAGCCTGGTCAGGTGAGGGTGCTCTTGTAGGTTGCAGACTGCCAACTTCTTCCTGTGTCCTCACTGGGTGACAGGGATGAGGGAGCTCTCTTGGACCCTTTTTATAAGAGCACTAATCTTAAGTCACCTTTTAAAGGCCTCAACTCCTAATACCATCACATTGGGCATTATGATTTGAACATGGATTTAGGGGGATCCCAAATATTCAGATTCTTATCAGTAATGGCAGCAATAAGCTATACTATCTATCAATTTGAAAAGCATTTTTAATAAAGGAAAATGCAGGCTCCTGTATTTCTTAATAAATAGCTTTGGAATTTTTGGTGGCGTGAAATCACTTTTGAAGAAAACCAATTAGAAATATATAACTGAGAATAATGCAGATATTTTGGCAACCTAGAGAAATTGAGATTTTTATATAGGATTCTACACTATCCTTTGTGTCACTGTAAAATGATGTGTAACTTTTATAGACATTTTGCCATCTCAAACCCTAACATTGTTTGCAAAGTTTCTTTTGAGCTTCTAGTGAGATCATCTCTGCTATCTTAGTCTCACTAGTTCAATATTTCAATATTATAAATAATAGTAATTACCAACTCAAAACATTCAATAAAAAATTATATTTGACAAACATTTGACAACCAAGCTTTAAAACTGCTGAAATTAAATAAAACATTGAAGTGGCATATAATTTTGTGATTATTTACTTGAGCCCCAAGGCCATGCATTTTGGGATCTTAGCTCCTTTCTGTACTAGCTATTTGACTTTAGTTACTTAACCTATGTAAACTTCAGGGTCATCATTAGAAAAAGAGGATGATAGTAATAAATCCTCATAATTTTTTGCAAAAATTAAATAAAATAGTACAAAACAATTAGCATTTTATATAAATACTAGTTAAAAATATCTTTAGGAATTATCTCATTAGATTTGCTAGGTTTAGGGGCACCTGGGTGGCTCAGTGGGTTATGCATCTGCCTTCAGCTCAGGTTGTGATACCAGTGTCCTGGGATCAACCCAGACTTAGGGTTCTTTGCTCAGCGGGGAGTCTGCTTCTCTCTCTCCCCAATGCTCATGCTCTCTCTCTTGCTACCTCTTTCTCTCAAATAAATAAATAAAATCTTAAAGAAATATATTTGCTAGGTTTACTCTTTGAAGTATATCATTTGGGGTTCCATGGATGTCTCAGTCAGTTAAGGATCCAACTCCTGATTTTGGCTCAGGTCATGATCTCAGGGCTATGAAATTGAGCCCCATGGTGGGCTCCATGCTCAGTGGGGAGTCTGCTTGAGATTCTTTCTCCCTCTCCTTCTGCCCCTCCCCCTGGTCTCTCTCTAAAACAATAAACAAATAAATCTTTTTTTGAAAAAAGAGTATATCATTTACCTTGTCAAAAAATTATTAAAAACTAGTTGACTTGTTAGACTGATTAATCTAAAACCTAATGCACTAAAAGATTTCCTATATTTAAAAGAAGCAGATTTAACCATGCATATCATTTTAAAATTTCTCCATTTAACCTAGCAAATAAACGCACTATGTAAATACCAAATCTCTTTGTGTTGAACTCCTTAAATTATAATAGAGTGTGGTTGGGGGC
Organism: Taxidea taxus jeffersonii; assembly: GCA_003697995.1. Lineage (NCBI taxonomy): Eukaryota > Metazoa > Chordata > Mammalia > Carnivora > Mustelidae > Taxidea > Taxidea taxus. Next base: position 368,297 of record ML104689.1, on the reverse strand, counting down.
CAAGAAAGGACCCTTGGGTGAAAGGCAGAAGAGACACTATTTTATTTGAGCAATGTCTGTTTTATAAACTAATTTCAAAAATTATACTTGATGTTACTGACTCATTCATTATATTGCACATAGAAATATGGGGATATTTAAAGGAAATTTTTTTTTATGACAAGTCAATGAGAATTATTCTTATTATGGTACTGATGCTGTTTCTCTGTAAACACAAGTTTAAATATGTAATGTATAAATACATTTGTACAGTATCAAAGTTTTATTGGCAGAAGTTTCTTTTGTCTGTATTACTCACAAATGACAAAGCTTTGGCAAATAAAGCAGATCATGTCAAGAAAATGCCAATTGAATATTTGCATTTTTCTCTCATAAGCTTTTAAAGGTTAGAGAAATGCTCTGAAACATCTTGCTTCAAAATATAAATGATTAATTTGCACTTACTTACATATTTTACTGTGAAATATAATGTCTTTTTTTCTAAACCTTTTTCATTTATTCATTATATATTCTTATAAGTCAGAGAATAGGAAGAAAGTGAGATTCATATAAATACCCACACTCAAGAGCCATGCACATGAAATTATTAAAGGAATGAAATAAAACAGTGAAAAGATTAAGATTGTATAAAGAAAAACCATGACCCATGGTGTTAATAATTGAGCCATGAGACTGCAAGGAAGTAGCTTAAACCGTCCTTAATTTTGTCAGTTAAAAATCGAGAGTATTGAAAAAAAAATTGAGAATATTGGACCACATAATTCCTACTGTTCCTTTTAACTTATTTCTGCTTAAATCAGTTAGGGTCTATTTCTATTGGTTGCAAATGAGAATTCTGAATGATTCAACCTCCCATCTACTTGCTTTCTCCTCTTGTTCAAGACTCTGGTTTTATTAACGTTCTTGTATATATGTTCTTTGTTATGGGCTGTTTCAGCATCACTGAGTAAGAGGTGGGATGTGACTAAAATGTAGTATATCATAATGACTCTGGCAAACCTTCCTCATTTTGCTGAAGACATTTTATTTCCTAGAAACTTCTCTTGCTTCAAATACTTATATTTGTTCAATTGAATTTCTACATGGCATTGTATTTTCTGTTCCCTAGTTATCATAATCAAAAGTATCTCCCCACACAATCACTGCACATCATTACTCCCACAGTTATTTGTTTCAGACTTACTAAGAGTAAGTTAGATTTTCACTTACAGAGCTCATACCCAAATGGTACTAAAGTGCTTAAATGTATTCTGCTCTATATAATTTTGTTCAGTTTCACAGTTCTGAATTACATCCTCTTCAGAACTTGGGTTAATACATCTTTGGAACCAATCTTGTATAAGCAACTTATTTCACACCATCTCTCAGACTCTGCTTTAGGAACACATTCATACACAAAATACTTATGGGGCCAGCTCTTACAAAGCATAAGGTACCCAGACTTATGTGGTCTGAAAAGCCATATAATAAATTTTAAAAGCAAGCAAAAGGAAGGCATTTTAGGTTTTGTTTTTATCAGACAATGAAAGTACATAATGCAAGTTTAATATTAAGTGGATTTCTCTGGCCTTTATTTATTCAACAAATTTGTTGGGAGACTTCTATATACCATACCTCCTTATAGGCACTAACAATATGCCACTGAGTAAGATGGATATAATTTCTGTTTTCACAGGGCCTATATATTCATCAATACAAATAAATATGTAATTGTTGATTGGAAAAGTGCTAGAAAGAAATACAGAATGGCATGAGAGCAAATGTGCATGCACTGTGGGGCAGGCCCTCTTGATGAAGTGACATTTAAGCTAAGAATTCAGGGATGAATGAAAATACATTTTAAAAAGAAGGATGTAGGAAGGTGTCCCAGACAAATGAAGAAGTGTAGGCAACAGTTCTGATGTAGGAAAGAACACAGAATTTTTGAAGACTAAATGAAGTCCAAGGCAGATGGAGTGCCTCTAAAGAGTGAGTAGGGGTATGGTATGAGCAGAAAATAGTCAGGGGCTATATTATATAATGAAAAGCTTTGTAAAGCCATGTTAAGGATATCAGTCTTCATTTCAGAACAATAGAGAGCTAATGAAAGATTTTGCACAAGGGATGACCTGACACTGTTTTTTTTTTTTTTTTTTAGATTTGTTTATTTACTTTACAGGGAGAGGGAGCCTGTGCATGCAGGGGTAAGGGGCAGAAGGAGAGGGAGAGAGAATCCTAAGCAGGCTCCATACTCAGTGCAGAGCCCCACACAGGGCTCAATCCCACGACCTTAAAATCATGACCTGAGCCAACCAATTGAGTCACCCAGGTGCCCCACATTTCTTTATAAAAGATAAAATGCTCTGTGGAAAGAGGTAAAGCATGAGGAAATTGTGGACATAGGGAAACCAGTTTAGAAGCCATATCAGTAATTCCAGCAAGGAATGATCCTGGCTTAGATTACAGAGGTTGTAGAGAGTAGGAGAGATTTGGAACCATTTAGTAAATATTTAAGAGATAAAGAAGACTGGATTCAGAAAGAAAGTGATTGAAAGCAAATGTGAGATTCAGGATTTCAATTTGAGCAATTAGATAGTGGTCATATTAGTTATTATAAGAAACTCTAGAGGAGGCCCAGATTAAGAGTGGAAGATAATTCACATTAGGACATGATAATTTTGAAGTAAGTTTAAATTAAACAGCAGTTTTGAGTACCAACTATATGCATGATTATGGGCATAAGAGGAGAGAACAGAACTAGAGAAATAAAATTGAGAATTAACGTAGTAACTATAATTAGAGCTGTGGGCATGGAAAATAGTACAAGGTTGAGGGCATGGAGTCTGAAGAGAAAAGACAAGGGCACTTATTTGAAAGATAGAGCATTTAAAGCCCACAGAGTAGGCTGAGTCAGCAAAGGAAGCTGATAAGCCATAGAAAAGAAAGCAGGTAGAAAAGTGTGGGTTTATCAAATTCACAGGAAGAAAGTATTTCCCACAAAAGGAAGTCACTAATAATATTGAAAGTTACCCAGATTCCAAAGAAGAAAAAGGTATATAGGATAGATTGAGATGGTGGAGGTTGTGGGAAGGACAAATAGGTGGCTGTAATTACAATTCAAGAGACTAGCTAGGAAACTAAAATCAGGGACACATGAGTTACTTTCAGTTAGGTCTGAGGATCTATGAGTGGAATTAAAAGGTGGTCAGGCAAAAAAAAACTTTGGAAACTTGGAAACTATGGCTAAGTAAAATATATTATATATATATATGGGGTCAAGGAGGAAAAAGATGAAAGAAGCATCTGAGGCTTCTATCTGGCATCCTGGAAAATTTAAGGAGCAAAAGAGTGAGGGTGTTTGGAAGAAGATTACATTTGAGAGAATTCGATGAGTTCCATTCTGTTGTCAATTCTTGTGTCCTTCTCTGCAGTCATGGGAAGTTCTATTTTCCTTTAGGCTAACCCTTTTTTAAATTGGCATTGGAAAAACTGGAACTATAACAAATTTGATGAGTGAAACATCGAAAGTCTTAGGACAAACACTTGATCTCCTGTTTTGCTTTAGGCATTGGTCAACTTATCTACTTACTACATAGATAATAATGGCTTTGAATATAAATATGATGTCTCTACATATATTTTCATTCAAATTAAAACTATAAATTTTTGATGATATGAAATGTCTAGAGAGCGATAGCTGATTCTTAGTCCATAAATATTTTTAAGGTGCAAAATGATTTTCTAGATAAAGGAATTGATGATGAATACAGAGGACTTCTGATGCTCTTGCAAAATATTCCCTGTAAACGTTTAGTTGAATTTGTTTCATCCTTTCATGCTTGCTAATAAGACATCTCTTTGGCTGAGAATGGTTTTTGGCTCATTCAAGTAAATCACACCTGCTGTGCTGCTGTAGACACAGATCGAGCCTTGTCATCCTGTTCTCTTCAGCAGACTTGACAGGCAAGTGGTGAGCTCAGCATGCAGAGTGGGGAAGCCAGCAGAGGGAGACTTAAAGAAAGGGTCTCTTGCTCGGGCAACACAAATAGTTTTACTTCCTGAGGATCCACATGACATGCCAAATTAAATGTTTTTGATCCCCTTGGTTATTAACATTTTGGTGACTTCCTAACACCTCAAGTATCTTATGACATGGTAGATGTCAAAAGAACTATGCATTTATATTGGTCACATTTTAAAAACAGTATATGTAGCACAGATTGTTTAGCCTAAAAGATGTGACACATTTCTGTGCTAGGTTAGCAGGTCATCAAATTGGGAAAACATCAATATTTGTTACTAGCATGTTTCAGAAATTGGCCTTAAAACATCACCTCTAGAACTGTTCCCTCTCACACAGGGTGTGTTCTGCATAAATTTAGCACTGGCCTCAAAGCCATGTTGGCAAACCCATGAGATTCTACTTTTCTGCAGAATTGCCTCAGAGGAAATGAATCACTTTGGAGGTATGAAAAACATTTGCACTTCTTATCCAAGGAAGGAAACAAAGCTAGGATGCTTAAGGAATAGTCAAGAGGAAAAGAGCTATCTCTCTTATAATGTTTATAAAGCCAGATTCTATTACTTTTAGACAGCAGATTCTTTCCTTTTGGACTCCAACAGATGCATAGAACTAATCCGAGAGTACTTTAGAGAAGCGTTTGTTATAGAAATTGTTATAGAACTAATCCTGATTTCAGACTATATGGGCCCAGTTGAGGAATCTGCCAAGCACACTGGTACCCACTGCATTTCAAGGCCAGACCTAGGGTCAATTTTCTTTCTGGATATATCCAAGATTAGAATAACTAGAGATATGAGTCTGAGCCAGATTCTTTATGAATGTCAAATATTGACCTATAGGTCCAATATAAGAGTAAAATCAGTTAGAAAGCTAAAACTTAGGAATCAGGGGCACCTGGGTGGCTCAGTTGGTTAAACGTCTGACTCTTGATTTTGGCTCAGGTTGTGATTTCACGGTTGTGAGATGGAGCCCTGTGTCACACTCTATGCTCAGTGTGGAGTCTGTTTAAGATTCTCTCCCTCTTGGAACCCTCCTACACTGTTGGTGGGAATGCAAGCTGGTGCAACCACTCTGGGAAACAGCATGGAGGTTCCTCAAAAAGTTGAAAATAGAGCTACCTTACGACTCAGCAATTGCACTACTGGGTATTTACCCTAAAGCTACAAACGTAGTGATCCGAAGGGGCACATGCACCTGAATGTTTATAGCAGCAATGTCCACAATAGCCAAACTATGGAAAGAACCTAGATGTCCATCAATAGACGAATGGATAAAGAAGATGTGGTGTGTATATATATATACATATATATATATATACAATGGAATACTATGCAGCCATCAAAAGAAATGAAATCCTGCTATTTGGGAGGACATGGATGGAACTAGAGGGTATTATGCTTAGTGAAATAAGTCAATCGGAAAAAGGCAACTGTCATATGATCTCCCTGATATGAGGAAGTGGAGATGCAATGGGGGGAAATTAGGGGGTAGGAAAAGAATAAATGAAACAAGATGGGATCGGGAGGGAGACAAATCAAAAGAGACTCTTAATGTCACAAAACAAACTGAGGGGGGCCAGGGGGAGGGGTGTAGGGAGAGGGTGGTGGGGTTATGGACATTGGGGAGGGTATGTGCTATGGTGAGTGCTGTGAAGTATGTAAACCTGGTGATTCACAGACCTGTACCCCTGGGGCTAATACATTATATGCTTATAAAAAAATTTAAAAATTAATTTAAAAAAAGATTCTCTCCCTCTTCCTCTACTCCTTCCCCCTCATTCATGTGAGCACATACTCTCTCTCTCTCTAAAAAAAATTTCTTTTAATAACTAAAACTGGAGTACAGTTGAAAATAAGCCAACTGGAGTATACCTAGCTAAAGTATCTGAGGTTTTTCTTTAATCATTCAACTCATTCAAAATCATTTGTTGAAACCTATTATGTGCCAGGCACTATTCTTAGCACCTGTGATACTTTAGCAAAACAAATAAACAAACAAACAAACAGATACAATGTCCAGTTTCTTAGAACCTAACTTTTAGATTGAGGGCTAGGAGAAGACAATACCCTGTAGACATAATAAATACATTGTATAATTATAAGAAAGTGATAACTGCTATAGAAAAATTTAAAATGGAACAGGGTAATGTTTTAACATGAGGAGGGGCACAGTTTGCAATGTCAAGATGATCAGAGCAAATTTCATTGAGAAAATGACATTTAAGCAAAGATTTGGACAAGGTAGGTGGATTAGCATGTGAATATCTAAGGATGTAATGTCCTAGGCACAAGGGGCAACCCGTGTATGCCAAATGGCAGAAGTATGCCTTACCACAGGAGGCTTGATGTACTTTTGTGTTGAATTGGCTTCAAGGTTAAATATCTGAGCATTATCAAAGCTTACTAACTCTTAATTTCTGAATGGCTGCCCAAAGTGCTTATCTTCAGTCATCTGTGTTGTGTCCATTAGCCCCCTAGAGCTTCTGCAGTATCTGTCTCTTTGTATGACTCAGATGCTACCACTCCCAGTAGACAACTGGGAATCCATTTTAATCTAATTGAAGGCCCACTAAAAATACTGATTATGAGAGTAGAGCAGATCCAGATGGCCCTATTCAATTTAGTACATGTGGTGGACAGAATAATGTCACCCAGACTTGATAACAACTTAATCCCTAGACCCTCTGAATATGTTACCTTACATGGGAAAAGGGATTTTGCAGATGTGATGAAATTAAGGACCTTGAGATAGGGAAGATTATCCTGGATTATCAGGGTGACTCAATATAATCACAAGGGTCCTAATAAGAAAGTAGCAGATAAGTCAGAATCCGAAGAGAGATTTGAAATGTATGTTGCTGGCTTTAAGATGAAGGAAGGAGCCAAGAAGCAAGGAATGCAGGCAGCCTCTAGAAGTTGAAAGAGGCAAGGAAATGGATTCTCCCTGATAGCCTCCAGAAGGAATTTCGATATTAAAACTTCTGACCTCAGGTGCCTCATTAGTGCAGTAGGTAGCGCTTCAGTCTCATAAAACTTCTGACCTCCACTAGAGTAAGAGACTATAATTAGTGCTGTTTTAAACCACTAGATTTGTGATAATTTGTTACAATAACAATAGGAAACTAATATGATATGTTAGCAGTCTAGATCCAATTGTCCTGGGGAGTACAAATTCTAGGATATGTGCTGATCCCAAAGATCGAGGAGGATCCTGAGCTCTGCAAATTTGGATGAAGTTAGAAACCAAAGTTTTCTCAGTGCCTTCTGCACTTTCTGAGCTGTGTTACAGCTCATAGGGACTGTTGCCCAAAATTATCAAAACCCTCAGTACCTCATACCAAGTGCTATGAGGAACCAGGGAAGACCCATCCAGTCCAGACCCTCAATGTAACTCAAAAAGTTTGATTGTATACAGATTGGTCTTGGGTTATGAGGACATTGAAGATTTGTTCACATCGTTGTTTTTTCCTCTATATATGGCATTGTTCTCCCATTACCTTGACAAGGCTAATGCTTTTAATATGCACTGACGGGTGTGAAAAAACTCTTTTATTTCTAAGACTTATAGCTCTGGAATGTGGGTAATATTTTGAGAACATTTGTATTTTGGCGTATGTATTCATTATAGAATGCATCATAATCTATTGAAAAAATAATGAACACAACAAAGTAGATTCTAGTCTTAGCTCTTTGAAGATTGCATAGCCTTGAATAAATACTTTGCTTTGCTGTACTACTCTTAAAAATGTAATAATCCACAAGGCTATCAAGAGAATAAATGTACTGAGATACATGGAAAAAATGTTCAGAGGTAGAATTTCATAAATATTTAAAATATAAAATGTTGGAACTGGAAGCCACCTTAGAGATAAAATGGTCCAAGACTCATTCTATGAGAAACGAAACGTTTGGATAAAGAAATACAGTGATTTACATAATGCCACATAGTTGGTGAGGGATAGGCACAGTGTCACAAAGCCAATGGAGTTCAGTCCTCTCACTGCCACCACAGCTACATTCATTTTAACACCCCCATTTTTTCAAAGAATCCAAAGCCCTAAGAGAATAGACATATTCTTCAAGTTTTTCTTACAACTTTCTTTTCTAATATCCCATCAGCTCTCACTAGTAAATTGCTACTTTACTAAGATTAAAAGTGGTAATACTAGTCTCTGGGTTAGTAGTAGTCCTGAATGAATAAGTAGAAACAGAAAGGCTTTGAGTAAACAGTTTTTTACATGTATAAAAACTATGGTTCCCCTCAATTTCTATCCCCCCCCAAATCAGTTGAAAACCCAACTCTCAATACGATGTTATTAAGAGGTGGGGCTTGTAGTAGTTAATTGGTGTATGAGGGTGGAGAACTTGTGAGTGAGATTAGTATCCTTATAAAAGAGGACCCAGAGTGCTCTCTCCATCTTTCTGCCATGTTACAATACAATGAGAAGTAGCTATCTGCAACCAGGAAGAAGATCCTCATCAAATACTGAATTTGCTGGCGTCTTAATCCCGGACTTCCAGACCCTAGACCTGTGAGAAATGAATATTTGTTATTTAAACCACCCAATCTATGGTATTCTGTTAGAGTAGCCTGAACTGAGAGGTGTTTATATCAATGAAATTTACCTTCAGGACTTTTCTACTAAATGAGCAGACTTAATTTATTCCTCAAGATAGATATCTAAATAAGAATAGATGGCTTGGGTACTTCACCTTATATGGAGCTACACATAACTCTAAGTAAAGGGGACACCAAATGTTTTTCTATGGCTTTTACTATGTTAAACATCTTAATTAAATAATTTAAAAGTAGGTGGGGTCATACAAAATTGCTAATATGTGATTGTTTTTGACCTATAATAAAAACCTCGTTTCATATTCTTCAAACTAATCATTGGATTCTCAATTTTAATATCCCTTTAATTTTAATATCCTTTTATAGACAAGGCTTTTCACTTAAAGAATTCAATTTAGATTTTTAAATGAACAGTAAAATGTAACCCTTACCTCTTTACATATCACCTTTAACACTTCCTTGATTCTATGAGAGATATATAATGTAAAACTAATTCAACCTATGCTTTACTTCAAACCAATAGCATTAATAAAATAAAAGTCACAAAGATTGTAGATGGAAAGCTTGCTGTTAAAACCACATATCCTGGGCACCTGGGTGGCTCAGTGGGTTAAAGCCTCTGCCTTTGGCTCAGGTCATGATATCAGGGTCCTGGGATCGAGCCCCTCATCGGGCTCTCTGCTCAGCAGGGAGCCTGCTTCCGCCTCTCTCTCTGCCCACCTCCCTTCCTACTTGTGATCTCTGTCTGTCAAATAAATAAATAAAATCTTAAAAAAAAAATAAAACCACATATCCTCACTCCTATTCCATGACTACAAAACACACTGAGCAATGTGGCCATAGTGAATTTCACTAGGGAAGTCTCCAGTAATGGACATTGTCTTGGTGATCTATAAAGTGAGAAAGAAATATAAGGAAACAGTGTATCTCCAACTAAATACTTTAATAAATGATTACCTTTTTATTTTAGTTTTTTTTTTTTTTTTTTTTTTTTATTTGTTAGAGAGAGAGAGTGAGCACAGGCAGACAGAGTGGCGGGCAGAGGCAGAAGGAGAAGCAGGCTCCCTGCCGAGCAAGGAGCCCGATGTGGGACTCGATCCCAGGACACTGGGATCATGACCTGAGCCGAAGGCAGCTGCTTAACCAACTGAGCCACCCAGGCGTCCCTATTTTAGTTTTAAATTATAATTTCTAAATAAATTATATTGCACAGTTAGCACAGTTAAAGCTGGGGTAGAATTTTTTAAGAAATAGAGTAAAAGTCACACTGATCGGAGGAACATGTATTCTCCATGTAGTCTTCCCTAGATATTTTCAGGAACAAATGATGTTGTACATTTACCTTTAAAGATATTAGGAATCTAGTATTCACACTGTGTGTTAAAACATATTCATGAGACCCCAAGTTAATGAAATGAATTACAACCAAAAATTATTTAATGAGATAGAGAAATGGAAACAAAGTATACCATATATAAATAAAAAAGTAATATTTTGTTAAATTTTGTTATGGTTTTATGTAAAGAAAGGGAGGAGTTTTGTACTTTTTATTCCAGATTATGGTCCTTTTTCTAAACTCAGGAACTCCTGTGGATTTGAGAATTCATCAGTTTTCCTTATTACATTAACTCATGAAACTTATTGGAAGATAATGATATTAGAGCCAAGATAACTGAGAACCTGTCCAAGAACTATGCATCACACCAAGCTCCTGTAGTTTATTGTCCAATTATTGAAAACTTGTATTGTTGACATAGAATTGTTTTAGAAAATGGTCACTAGTCATATACCCCTCAGAAGTTTGTATAATTAATCACTATACCTAAGGGTAGGATAATTATTGGGTAGGATAAAAGTTTAAACGAACTTCAGAGCTGATGTCCTCCCTAAGCTTTTCTGTACACATTCAGCCTCATCTCTTTTGCTCTTGCATACTCCATGAACAGAATAATTATGACAGTAGAAGTTGGGCCTAGGGGTCATAAGACCTCCAGTTTGCTGTTTCTGTGTATACTATATTTGATCCTGTCTAGTATCTTTTCTTAAAGATAAGTAGAATTAATGCTGGGTGAAACTGTCCCTTAAGAGTTTGTCGATCTGAACTCAAGAGAACCACTGTCAGTAGGGTAGAGTGTAGAATGGCTAGCGATGAAAGAATTAGATCATTCCTATTCACACTTTCTCACTGTGAGAGAGGAAATTACTCACCCATTACCTAGATCAGTATCCTAAGAAGACTAAATGATAGCATGAGACCTCGTTAACATTAGCTGACATTCATGGTAGTAGAAGTTGCAAGAACATGACAAAGATGGATCACGGATTCTGTTATTCGTTGCAGAGGTGATATATCCACAAAATAGGAAAAAACTGTAGAAAGGGACTTTAGGGAAAAAATGATGAGAAAGGGGGTGAATAGAATGAGTTTGAGCAAAGTGCTCATATGCTTTTTAGTCTCTTAATATACATATATGCACATGCCCATGCACAGGTACACACACACAGAGGCTATAACCAACTGTTCCAAATATGAATTATTAAGTTTTCACTGGAGAAGTCAGACTGGGGAAATTCCAGTTCATAGGTGTTTTGGCAAGATATGGTGGTATGCAGAACCAAAGAGAAAGGAACAACATGGCCACAGAGATAAATGCTCATCCTTAGGCCATAAGCAAACTCTCCACTTGCCTAGGTACAGCTCCAGAGGATAGGCAGAAACTTTCCTTGGGCTTAGGGAGAAGTTCACTCATTTAGTTTCACAAATGAGTTCTTGTGATGTGAGTCAAAAATGTTTATATCCAATAGAAGTAGTGGAACTCAGAAGAGCAAATGTTTCTCATTCTTGAAAAAATATATATTTGCTTCTATTTTTATCTTTTACACAAAATAGCAATTTTGAAATAACAACCATTTGTTTTTCTTAATAGGGGCTATCTTCACACTATTCCTATGAGCCATAAAGTGTTTTCAAGGTTAAGAGATAATGTACTATGTGTCAAATGCATTTAGTCTAGATATTTCCCATTGAAAGTTGAAAATCACTTAGAAGTAACACAGTTAAACCAAGTCCTTGTTGACACTTTTGACACAAATGAATTGGCTGTTTTTATTAATGAAAAACATTTTCAGTGTAAATAAAATAATCTTGATGTTTATGAAGCATCTACAGGGTGTACAGGAAAAGTGTTAATGGCTTTCCAGAATCTTTCCAGAAACTTCAGGGTAGGTCAAATGCTTTAGAGTTTTGTTTGTCTTATTTTTTTCTTGTGCTTTATTTTTCATTTACAAATAAGAGAAGGCCCTTCAATATATACTTTTAAAATGAAATTAATAACCATAGAGCACTCTTCATCCAAATGTTGGGTATAAAAATGTTTAACTTTTTTCTTTAGGGACATAGCCCATTATTCCTATAGTTACCATTATGAAATAGGCAAAACCAATATTTTGTAATTTAGGCACATGGTTAACAAGCTACCATCATTTTATTAATAGAGCATCTGTAATAATGTGCTTGATGTCATGCTCTTGTTATTCTACTAAAAAAGAAACTGACAAACAGGGAAATGAGAATCAGATTACACCAAAGCCTTTCATTTCCTTTGAACAACTTCTAAGATTTTCCAATACTCCAGTCCATGTTTACTATGACATGATATGAAGCAAAATTAAAACTACTTGGGAGAAGGAAGTTTTTAAAAAAACTCTTGGTATGATCAGGACCTGCAATACATGGTATTTTATTTCTTCTAATTTAATTCTAAGAACAAGCATTGGAAGTTGAGTCAGTAGTCTCATTTTATAAATGAAGGAACTAAGAAGACATTAAAAAACTTGGGCCCTAATGTGTTGGACTCTAAACTTTATGTTCTTTATGCCATTTTCAAAGGTGAGATATGCCATTATAAACTCAGGAGCACCAAATTAAACAACAGTTACATTTAATCTAGTCAGCAATTTTGTTTATCACTCAACACTGGTAGACACATAACATCTCTAAGTTTCTTTGCCTTTATATTGAGGTAGGGATGCTCTGTCCATGATCATCAAACTGCAGCTCAGAGCTCTGTGAGTCTCATGAGGCTGCTTCAAGGAAGACTGTGGAATCGTGGTGTCCCCAGCCTTTAAATGGGATGGCTGCTCTTTGATTTGCTTTACCTATGGGATTTCTGGGGGAAAAAAGTATTTTATTGATTTAAAGAAAAACAATTTTAAAACTGTAAAACTAGGTTATTTCCAAAATGCCCTCCTTTGTAATATGGGGAAATATATATGTATAACATATGGCTGCTGACTTTAAGAACCATATAGTTTAGCTGTAGAAATAAAACAAAAGTCCAAAAAAAAAAATACAAAGGTTCCTTAAAGGCAGTACATGACTAAGTGTCAACTAAATGTTCATGGTGGCTGGGACACAAGCTCCCCTACTCTGCTTGAGTCTTATCTGGCATACTGCAGGTGACTCTATTCAGGGTAATGTGGGAGATTCTCTTTACCTTTATTGCCAGCAAAATGTGTAACCTGCACTTTCCTTGCTCTAAAGAGATTGTTAGAGCCCAATGTTCTGACATTTAAAACTTAATAAATGTAGACATAGAGTATGATTTTTGTATAATTTAAATTTCTATCTCATTAAAAATAAAATTTTAAATAGGGGAAAGGAAAGACACACTCAACCACCTACAAGATAATAATGAGAGAAATAAAATGAACTATTGGCTACTTTTTCTCAGAAATTACTTTTCTGATATAAAATCATCTTTATGAAAAGGATTCAGGCACACTTAAATCATCTTTCATTTTCTATACTATGAGTTATTTGGATTTGTGGGACTAGTAAATAATACCCCACATTAACAACCAGGGAAGGATGGGCATAGGAGGCAGGCAAGTAGAAATAAACCATTAGCTTATTACTAACAGAGTTGTTGAGTTGTATTGTGTTAGGCAGAGTTGTTGAGTTGTGTTGTGTTAGGCTTATTAGCCACACGAGCCTGCAAAGAGTTTTCTCTTTAATTAGACTTTCATTTGCAGACACTGGCATGTTTGTACATTCCCCCTCCCTACTGCCTTATCCCACAAAAATCATTTGATCTTGCAAAATTTACTGCATGGTCTTGAGCAGCAGATTATACATATGTTTATTTATTTCCAAGTAATATGATCTTTCTCCCAAACTCACCTATCAGAATTATCTTTCCTTTATTTTAGAAGAAGGAGGGAGAAGGCCTCAAGGAAAGACTGGTTAACGTCACCTGGTCAAATCACGTTGTCTCCTTGGTTTTTCAGTGCCTCTTCCATTATGGATGCTTTTTGGTGGGTATTATAGGTATACAAAGATTTTCATACTTTATGTCCACTCCCATTTTTACCTATCGACTTTCCTCTATCCCACACTTCCTTATTTTCAATTTCCCAGTCCTTTTCTTCCAGGATCCTGAATAGCTAACTAGGGCATTTACTCCTGTGCAGGAATCCATCATATTCTCACTTCTAGTCACCTTCCTTCCAAACGGTTGGACCAGGTGAACCATTTGCAGCTTTTCTCACTAGGAAAATTTGCTCCATCCTATTCTTTGTCAAGGTCATTTCGGAATATTACTGCAATGCAGATACTGCTCATTTTTGTCTTGTACTCATATAATGATCCAATATGTTATTAAGCCAAGCTGGGGCTTCTTCCTTCTCTTTCAGCTCTTTATCTGGGACTCTCTTTCCAGGTAGCTATAAGGGAGAGTTAAGGTATGTTATGGTGATAGGAGGTATGAGGGTCTGTGTTACTGTTTGTACAACTTACTTGTACCCTCTAGTCCTATGTGGGAATAATAGCAGATGCACCATTTCCATCCTGTCATGGACTGCTGGTGCCTCTGTCTGTCTTTGCAACATAGCAAGGCCAGCCCCAAATGGGCATCCTGGATAACACCTTACTATCTCAAAGTCCTGTGTTCCATCTCTACTAGGGCCTAGTCAAAGGGCAGAACCTGTTCTCAAAAGTGAAATAATTCTGTTACAACTTGCATGTCCTTGTTTCTGACCTCCGGGGGGCAGGGTTGGGATTCTTTTGTTGGAGACTGTGATAAACTCCACATTCCAAGTCTTCCTACCACAGGTACCTCCAACAATACTGATTTAACAGATCATGAGGCCCAATGACAGGGCTGCTCACACCACAGCCTGGATCTGCTTCAGACTGCTCCCTACTCAAAGCTGGGAGCCTTTTGTGTCTGCTAGTATATGGGTCTGATCACAATGTCTAGGTGTATAATGTATTGCCTTTTGAAGCCGAAGTGGCCAACTAGACTTCATTCTTTAGAGCCATGTATGTGAGATTCAGAAATTTGAAGTTTACTTTGAAAGTGATGTCTCAGGACACTCCTGACCACTGCATTCTTACAAACTTCACTGTGGGTTTATTTACCACCCTATGGAGCACAGTGTCAAACCAACACCTCTACTTTACTAGCCACCTCTTGCTCATTCTGCCCCATCTACATGGTATCTTTCTTGTATTATATGAATGTGATTTTCTGTGGGATGTCCAGATAGTCCGGATCTCCTTGGAAAATATTATGATGGAAGGTGGGAGCATAAACATGGCCCTGACAATAAACTATTAATGAATATTATCTGTTCCATGTGAATAGAAACTCTTCATCATCCTTTTTTCTGATTAGAATAGAAAAGAAAACATTTGCCAAATCAGTGGCAGCAGAGCATGTTCCCAAGACACTATTAATCTGTTCTGGCAATTATACTACATCCAACACAGCAGAATTGATTGAACTTGTGAGGGTCCATGGTCATTCTCTAGGATTCATCCATTTTCTGCAGGGGTCTGAGTGGCAAAGGAAATTAAAGTACGATATGATTAAAGAAAAATACCACTCTTTAATCCTTTAGGTCTTTAATGGTGGCACTAATCCATACCAACCCCTTTGGGTTGTGATATTGCTTTTTTACTAGCTTTTACTCACAGGCCAATGACCCAACATGGGAGTTACTTTTACTACCAAACATGTCAATCCTGATTATATACTTGGGACCTGGAAATGACCATGAGATGTGTTCATACACCCAGTGGGCCACTAAGAGATACACTTCTGCTAAAATTCCACTTATTATCTGGCTTCTGTATACCTCACTCTATCAGGGAGGGAATGATAATATTTTGGATATTCAAATATCAATGTCAGCCCATCTCTATGGGCAATAGTCCTTGAAATGTCTGGGTATTTCACTTTCCTCAGTGTATAGTCACCTGAGTCAAATTCTTCAGGCCTATTGGTTTAGCACTGATGGAATTCTTAGAGTATATACTTGCCATGGTGTTGTAGGGTCCTTCTTTGTAGGGACTCAACCACCTCTTTAGTTAGTAGTTTCTCGGTATGAACATTGGTTTAGGACCTGGACCTGAACAAGGAAATCACAACTTTTTAAAAAAGATTTATTTATTTATTTGAGAGAGGGAGTGGGGAAGGGCAGAAGGAGAGGGAGAAGGAGGAAGCAGATTCCCTGTGGAGCCTGATGCAGGGCTCAATCTCACAACTCTGAGATCATGACCTGAGACAAAATTAAGGGTTGGAAACTTAACCAACTGAACCACACGGGTGCCCTGGATCACAACTTTTTATTAGTATAAATTCCCTCATCCTCCTTCTTCTCCATCCTTGCCTTCTTCTAATTATAGATGTCAAATAAGACCCTAAGTGGCTTGCTAATGGCATGCACCTGGGGATACTATGTTCCATTAACCATCTTCACAACTGTTGGCAGGTCATTCTCCCTTGGCTCTCCCTCTGACTTTTCTAGTTCCTATGATAATGTGGTCCCCAGTGTGTGTCAATTAAGCTTAATCATCTCGCTTTTA
Source organism: Taxidea taxus jeffersonii (assembly GCA_003697995.1). Lineage (NCBI taxonomy): Eukaryota > Metazoa > Chordata > Mammalia > Carnivora > Mustelidae > Taxidea > Taxidea taxus. The sequence continues at coordinate 351,849 of ML104689.1, read as the reverse complement.
TTACTTTGGGGCCATGTCCCTGTGGCACTTACCAGCCCAAGTCTATAACCACCTATACTACTGTCAGCCCTAGCCTGAAGAGGAGAGCCATAAAAGAACAGCTTTGTGATGCTGGCACCCTCTTTGAGCACAATATTCATGGTTTTGGTAAATAGTGTGTTTCTGGTGGCCCTTTCATGAAACAATCTGTGGTGGGTTTTCTGGGATCATGAAAATTTTCTCAATCCTTTTATTCCTTCCTCTTCTGTATGCCAGGGAAACCCTACATCCCATGGTTTCTCCAGGCTTTTAAGATCCACCCTAGTAGTCTGTCACCCAATCTTCTATGGTTCCTGCTAGGTTATTATATCCTATGTCCCAAAAACCTGACCCCCAAATCAGTGAATCCTTACTTGCATAATACAGTCTTGTATTTATGGCCCCTGAGCAAGGGCCCCCAATATCAAATCCTAGGAATATTACTATGGCTCCTGTAAGTACATGCCAACTAATTCTTGAGCTTCGTTTCTCCCTTATTAGTCCCTGTATGTTCCCAATTATTCTGGGATTTAATGCTAGGTATTGACTTGACTTTATGATTAGGTAGCTAGCTGGTTAGCTAGATAAAACAGTTCCCATAGCAGAAAACTTGTTGCCTTGAGAGAGAGGTTCTCTTATGCCTTCTCACATTCTAAGTCATAGTAACAAGTAGTGGGACACCTTTTCCAGGTTTGAGAGTTCACAGGGGGCATGCAGAACCCAAAATGCAGTGCATACACCCAGACGGCCTCACCTGCTTTGGTATAACACTCTTGCCTTAGCTAAGCATTTGCTAAGTTCTGTGACCCCAATTATCAGCTCTCACATTTCTCTTCAGCTGTGTCTCCCTCTTCCACCACAGGAAATAAGGGCCTTTTTGTCATCCAAAGAAGTCCTTACCTCTCAGACCTAGGCTTTGATTCTTGTTAATGGTTCTCAGTTTCTCATTATCCCTTGGCCTAGCATCAGTACAACTTAGTAATAAAAAGCCAATTTCACTGTCTTTTTTTTTTCTTTTTGCTGTCTTTTTAGACATTGCTTCCCCTTAAGGGCACCAGAATATACCACAAGATATGTCTTTTTGGCATACGGACTGTTTTACCAAAGGCCACTGAGAATTGGCAGATATAGAAAAACCTCTAAAAACATGGTTATGTTTTCCTTTTATAAAGGCAATTTACATTTATAAACAAAATTTCTATTTGTAAAGTCATCTCCCTCTATGGTACCAGGAAGAGAAGGACCCATATAACTTTTATCATTAGAGAAGGCACTGAATTAACATAACAAACCTTACTGAAAAACTCTGGATTTGGAGGAATTAAGATGGGCAGGTAGTAAGGGGACTTTATGCTTGCCTCATCTCTCAAATACAGCTAGGTAATTATCAAATCATTTTCTTTTTTTTTTTTTTTTAATTTATTTGACAGACAGAGATCTCAAGTAGGGGGAGAGGCAGGTAGAGAAAGAGAGAGGAGGAAGCAGGCTCCCTGCCCAGAGAGCCCGATGTGGGGCTCGATCCCAGGACCCTGAGACCACGACCTGAGCCGAAGGCAGAGGCTTTAACCCACTGAGCCACCCAGGTGCCCCTCAAATAATTTTCAACACTCAGGAAATCAACCTGAGGACTGAAAGAACAAACTGCACAACTAGAGGGAGAAAAGAGTCCACATCATGGGAGGTAGGAGGTGTGAAGATTTGATATGGGGAAGAAAAGAATCATGGGTGCTATGGAGAGGGAGCCTTGATCACACAGAGAAGAGAGAGAGATAAAGCAGCACACAGGAAATTGCACAAGAAAAACACTTCCCCAAAATCACTGACTGAGAAAATGGGAAGGGGTCATTATCACAAGTTTTTATAAACAATGGAGCTGAAATGTTTAAATTTCAGAAGTCCATGCCATTGCTGGAGCTGAGACTGTGGGCATTGTTGTGCTTCTGTTGAGAAGGAGAACAGAAGCACAGGAACAGACACCATGGTCTGAGGATCCCCTGGGTAGCACTGAGAGAGGCAGTTCTCCTCGTTGGAGTACAACTGGGAAAAGTAGCACTATCTCTATAGACAAAAGAGCCCATGGGTGCTCTTGAGCTGCCCCTGCTCATATATGAGGAGAGATGTGTGCCGAGGGCAGCTAAACTAGATGCTGGCTTTTTGCTATGCTTTACCTTAAACTCCAAGCCTCTGCCTGGTCAAGTGACTGCTTTTCTGGGACAAAACTATATGAGCCACAGTGCAGAAAGACCCTCCCTCAAAGGATCAGTGCAGCTCTGTGTTACACCAGATCCCTGAAATTTGGAGTTTTGAACCCAGCTGGTGCACCTGAGATAAAACACAGGAGCTCTGCACTGCCTCTGAGAAGGCAAACGGTTGGATACAGACAGGGTGAAAGCAGGGATCTGATGGAAGCCTGGGACACCAGAGGGAAGATTGTTGCCCTTCTGTGAGGGCTTTCTGAACAGCAGAGGGCACAAACTCCCTTCCCTGGGGAAGAAAGTGGACCAATGCCATTTTTCAACCCTCCCATCAGCATAAATGGACTTCAGGAACAGCCCAGCACACACAATGGAGGCTTGAGCCTCTTATACCAACCCCACCCCTCTAGGCTCTACAGGTGCCTTTTTTAATAGGGCAAGTATGACTGAGAGCCAAAGCAGCAGCAGTCCCCTCCCCCAGAAGACCAGCAGAACCTCCCTCCCCCCTACACACACACAAATCAGGTCTACAGAATATAGAGTGCGGCAAAGTTTTAGCTCTGGTGGAAATAAGACCGGACATAGGCTTTCTTAACAGAGAGAAGACAGAGACCTAGACAAAATGCCAAGATGGAAGAATTCATATCAAAAGAAAGAACAAAAAGAGATTATGGCCAGGAAGCTAATCAAAATATACATAATATGCCTGAACCAGAATTTAAAACAACAATCATAAGGATACTAAATGGACTTGAGAAAAGCATAAAAGAAACCAAAGAGACCCTTACCACAGAGATGAAAGACCTAAAAATTAGTCAGGCCACAAATAAAAGGCTATAACTGAGATGCAAAACTGACTGGATATAATGACCACAATGATGGAAGAACAAATAAGTGGTATAGAAGATAAAATTATGGAAATAATGAAACTGAAAAAAGGGAAAGAAAAATACCAGATCTTAAATGTGTACCTTGGGAACTCTGTGACTCCATAAAGTGTAATAACATCTGTATCATAGGAGTCCCAGAAAAAGAGAGGGAAAAAAGGCAGAAGGCTTATTTGAGCAAATTGTAAGTGCAAACTTCCCTGATTTGGGGAAAGAAATAGGCATCCAAATCCAAGGAGGCACACAGAACTCCCATCAAAATCAACAAAAGCCAGCCAAAATCAGGATGTATTACAGTAAAATTTGCAAAATACAGAGAGAAGGAAAGAAAGCAAGGCAAAATTAATCCCTAACCTACAAAGGAAGACAAATCAGGCTAGTAGCAGATCTTTCCACAGAAACCTAGCAGGCCAGAATAAGGGGCATGATATATTCAACATGCCAAATGGGGAAAATATGCACCCAAGAATAATTTATCCAGCAAGGCTGTTATTCAGAATAGGATAGATGGCTTCCCTAGCAAAGAAAAACTAAAGGAGTTTGTGACCACAAAACTAGCCCTGCAAGAAATATTGAAGGGGGCTCTTAGAATGAGAAAGAAAGGCCAAAAGCAACAAAAACTAGAAAGGAACAGAAAAGGAAAATCTCCACAAACAATGACTTTACAGGTAATACAATGGTACTAATTTCATATTTATAAAGAATCGCTCTGAATGTAAATGGACTAAATGCTCCAATCAAATGACATAGAGGGGTTATCTGGTGGCTCAATAAATAAAGTGTCTGCTTTTGGCTCAAGTCAGGATCCCAAGGTCCTGGGGTGGAACCCTGCCTCAGGTTCCCTGCTCAGTGGGGAGTCTGCTTCTCCCTTTCCCTTTTCCCCTCCCCCTTTTGTGCTCTCTCTCTCTCAAATGAATAAATAAAATATTAAGAAAAAATGCATAAAGTATCAGAATGGATTAAAAAAAAGAGATCTACCTATATGCTGCCCATAAGAGACTCATTTTAGACCTAAAGACTCCTCCAGATCAAAAGTGAGGGAATGGAGAACCATCTATCAGACTAATGGATGTCAAAAGAAAGCCAGAATAGCCATACGTATATCAGACACACTAGATTTTCAACCAAAGACTATAACAAGAGATGAGGAAGGGCACTATATCATAATAAAGTGGTCTATCCAACAAGAAGACCTAACAATTGCAAATACTTATGCCCTTAACTTCATTCCAAACTAGACAAAGACCCCCTTAAAAAGGAGAATTACAAGCCAATCTCACTGATGAACATGGATGCAAAAATTCTCAACAAGATACTAGCAAATCAAGTACAACACTATATCAAAAGAAATATTCATCATGATCAAATGGGATTTATTCCTGGGCTGCAGAGGTGGTCCAATATTCACAAATCAATCAATGTGATACACCACATTAATGAAAGAAAGGATAAAAACCATATAATCCTCTCAATAAATGTAGAAAAAGTATTTGACAAAATGCAGCATTCATTCTTGATAAAAACCCTTAACAGAGTAGGGTTTGCCATGACATCATAAATGCCATATATGATAGATTCACAGCTAATATCATCTTCAATGGGGAAAAACTAAGAGCTTTTCCTATATGATCAGGAGGAAGACAGAGAAGTCCAATTTCACCATTGCTATTTAAAATAGTATTGGAAGTCCTAGCCTCAGCAATCAGACAACAACAAAAAAAACCATAAACATCAGAAAGGAAGAAGTCAAACTTTTACTTTTTGCAGACAACATGATGCTCTATGTAGAAAACCCAAAGACTCCACCAAAAAATTGCTACAACTGATAACAAATTCAGCAAAGTCACAGGGTACAAAATCGGTGTACAGAAATCTGTTGCATTTCTATACATCCATAATGAAGCAGCAGAAGAATAAATCAAGGAATCGATCCCATTTACAATTGCACTAAAAATCTTAAGTTCCTAGGAATAAACCTAAGCAAAGAGGTAAAAGATCTGTACTCTGAAAACTATAGAACACTTATGAAAGAAATTGTAGATGACACAAAGAAATGGAAAAACTTTCCATGCTTATTGATTGGAAGAACAGATGTTAAAATATCTATACTACCCAAAGCAATCTATACATTTAATGTAATCCCAATCAAAATACCATAAACATTTTTCTCAGCTACAACAAACAATCCTAAAATTTATATGAGACCACAAAAAACCCTGAATAGTCAAAGCAATCTTAAAACACATCAAAGCTGGTGGCTTCATGATTCCAGACTTCAAGTTATATTACAAAGCTATAGTCATCAATACAGTATGATACTGGCATGTAAACAGACAGATAAATGGAACAGAATAGAAAACCCAGAAATGGACCCACAACTATATGGTCAACTAATCTTTGACAAAGTAAAGAAAGACTATCCAATGCCAAAAAAGACAGTCTCTTCAACAAATGGTGTTGGGAAAACTGGCCAGCAACATGGCAAATGAAACTGGACCACTTATACCATAAACACAAATAAATTCAAAATGGAAAAAAGACCTAAACATGAGACAGGAAAACATCAAAATCCTAGAGGAGAACATAAGCAGAAACTTCTTTGAAATCAGTTGTAGCAGCTTCTTCTAGACATGTTTCTGGAGGCAAAGGGAACAAAAGTAAAAATGAACTATTGGGACTTCATCAAGATAAAAACCATCCACATGGCAAAAGAAACAATGAACAAAACTAAAAGGTAACCTATGGAATTAGAGAAGATATTTGCAAATGATGTATCAGATAAAGAGTTAGTATCCAAAATCTATAGAGAACTTACCAAACTCAACATCCAAAAAACAAATAATTCAGTGGGCAGAACATTAATCTGCAGTGGAGACCTTGAACAACTTGGGGGTTATGGGAATTGACCCCCATCCCCCACACAGTCACAAATCCACTTGTAAATTTTGACTCCCCCAAAAGTGGAAGAAGAGCACACAGGAAGTCAGGAGAATTGTGTTTTGGTTATTATCAGTTGTCTAAGTCACTCAGCTTCTGTGACGCTCCTTTTTTTCAGTCAATTAAATGAAGATAATAGTACTGAAAATCCCTTATTTAAAGGTAGAGTATTGGTCATTAAAAAAATTACTTAAGGGTAAAAAAAGTTTTAATGATTTATTTACTTATGTCCTATATATTTTGTATTTATGTAAAAGAAACATGCAGTTACGGTCTTTTGAACTAAGGGGCATATTTGCATTTATATTTGTTAATTAAAATTCTGCCTTTTTAAATTTTTTGCAATCTGAGTTCAGAATATATCTAAATTTTAATTCATTTTCACCTAATCTTTTGTAGTTGTTTTCCTACACCTGACTTGACAACAATGCCTTTGCAAGTCAACCTCACTCAAAATATCCTAGAAATTCAAGGAATTTTCATGGAAAGTAATACTGTTTTTCTTTTACAACTAGATATAATTTACATATATAATTCTTTTTTTTTTCAAGATTTTATTTATTTATTTGACAGACAGAGATCACAAGCCAGCAGAGAGGCAGGCAGTGAGAGAAAGAGGGAAGCAGGCTCCCTGCTGAGCAGAGAGCCCTATGCAGGGCTCAATCCCAAAACCATGAGATCATGACCTGAGCTGAAGGCAGAGGCTTAACCCACTGAGTCACCTACGCGCCCCTACATATGTAATTTTTTATTAAACAGGCTTAGGGCCAATTCTTGGTAAAATACACCTCAAGTCATTAGTTATTAATACATTGGCATTACATCTGTTAAGATCGACTATGCTCATTGACATCGAACAAAATTTAGAGAAATGAGATTATATACAGTAGTTTACTTGAAGATGGATCAAGAAAACTTCTACCAATCTCAGTAGGCTTTTGAAGATTCTAAATGCATTAATCTACAGTGGGGACCTTTGAATAACTTGGGGGTTATGAGCATTGACCTCCTTCCCCCGCACAGTCACAAATCCACTTGTAACTTTTGAGTCTCCCAAAATGTAACTACTGATGATAGCCTGTTGTTAAACAGAGCCTTACTAATAACAGAGATATTTGATTAACACATATTTTGTGTTATTATTATTTGTATTATATATTGTGGTCTTACAATACAGTAAGCAAGAAAAAGAAAATGTTAAGAAAATCATAAGGAAGAGAAAAATACATTTACAGCATTATACCATATTTATCAGGGAAAAAACACATATAAGCGGACTTGCACAATTCAAACCCATGTTATTTAAGGATAAACTGTATATTTAATTAGCTAATCTACAAGTACCAATCATCTAATTGTTTTTTAAAGTTTTGTACTCTGTACATCTTTCTGTTTTGATGTCTTTTGTCTTCTCTCTGCCAAGACATTGTTTCTATAAAAACTCCATTTTAGAATCATTTCTTTATACAAATTCTCATATGTACTAAGTATTTTCTGGGAAGCCACAGGTAATGCTTCTTTCTTTCACATCCTAGCCTCTCTTACTTGATATCATCAGTGATCTATTTGGCTTTGTAATACTAATTCTTACTTTCTCCCTTCTCATCATATGCCATTCTAACTGAAAATTCTTAGCCTAAATGGTCCAAATAATCCTACAACTAATACTGATTCAAATTAGCTGTCTACACAGTACCAATTTGACCCTTTTTATACAGTTGAACTCTTTGAGGGATTTTTTTTCCCCCAGATGAGTTGAGGAACTTTAACAGCTTGTAACTTTTATATTGCTAGCTTTAGACACACTTTAAATTCTTCCAGCCAAAAGTGAGTTTGACTCTCTAAGTTTTGACTGACAATTACTTTTTATCCAAAGATTTGAAAAGGAGGACAGTCCAGGAAAATTGGCCAACAGGTAGAGGTAATGCTGCTTCATTGAAGATGTTCAGGTCCCCTTTTTTACTTCACATAATTTGGTACATTTTCTCATCTCCTTTTTATTATGAGGTTAGAACCAAGCACCTAAAGTATTGAATAGTCTTCTTTCTAGCTGCCAAGCTCAGTGCAAGGATTTTTTTTTACTTTCTATTACGTGTTAGATATTACGGGAAAAATGCAAAGATTCATAAAGTATAGTCTCTATCCTAATGAAGCTGGCAATGAATGGATAGTTTTAAACATGTAATTACATCATGAGGAAGAAAATCTATTAATTTGAGCAAAATGTATTGATTATAAAACAAAGTAACATGATACAAGGTGTAGTAGGAAATTCAGAAAGGAGGTATTTGGTATTTGTAAGTGTTTGGACTGAGATTTAATGAATGAAAAAGAGTCACCAGAAAAGAAAAAAAAAAAGAAAAGAGAAAAAGAAAAGATTTTGAGAAGGGCATTCAGGGAAGAATGACCAGGAAGCATGCAGTGCCTGAGGAAATAAATATGTTATGTGTGAGGAATAGAATTAAGTCTACAGTTGTTAAAGTATGAGTTCAGAGGATTGTAGCATGAAGTAAGATCAGAAAACAGAGGCAGACTATAAAACATTTTGTCTAGTTTTGGTGCAAAGTCTTTTCTAGATTCAGTGGAAAGCCTGGAGAGGGCTTTAAGCAAGGGAGTTATATTTTACTGCTTTGTGCTCATCACCTTCTATGATTCTATGATATAATATCTATATATACAATATGTGTGTATATATGTATACATAAATATGACATATATGTATATATTATATATTATGACTGTATGTTATGTATTATATCTTATGTTTACATATACATAAGTGGTTACTTATTAGTTAAATAAGCATACTATTCCTTATCTGTGGCTACAGAGATAGAATCTAATATTATGAATATTTTTCTCTTTTCGGTTTCCCCCAATATAGTTGTTTTGTGCTTCTATTTGTTTATCCCTTACTTTGGTAGGACCTTGAAAATATGACTCCATCTCATGAAGTTTTGACATCAAAACTTAGCAAAGAGACATATTCTAATATGATCCACAGATGTGCTAAAGATGGATGCTGTTCACCAAATACTCCAGGTGCTCCAACAGTTTCTAGTTCTTGCAGTAATGAGGATGCCAGTGGATTATACATGCGAATTATGAATTATGAGTATTACTCCTGGGCTGAGACAGTTAAGAGCCAATTAAGACCTTTGGCTTGGAGATCATGTGTTGAGACAGTTGTCTCATGGCCAGGTGAATCCTATTTTCCAAGTCAAAATGCTCCCAGCAACACTCAACACATTTTGTAGGGAGAAGTAAACTTTTGTGCTAAGCCACTGAGATCTCTGAAGGCTTTCCTTATTGTGATTTTTTTCGTGTTAATTACTTTGACTAATAAATAGGCAACCTATTTCTCCAGTGAGCAGAAGAAAATAGCATACCACCTTACACCAGTTAGAATGGCAAAAATTGACAAGTCAAGAAACAACAAATGTTGGAGAGGTTGTGGAGAAAGGGAAACCCTCTTACACTGCTGGTGGGAGTGCAAGTTGGTGCAGTCACTTTGGAAAACAGTGTAGATATTCCTAAAAAAGTTAAAAATAGAGCTACCCTATGATCCAGCAATTGCACTACTGCGCATTTACCCCAAAGATACAGATGTAGTGAAAAGAAGGGCCATTTGAACCTCAATGTTCATAGCAGCAATGGCCACAATCGCCAAACTATGGAAAGAACCAGGATGCCCTTCAAGGGATGAATGGATAAGGAAGATGTGGTCCATATATACAATGGAATATTACTCAGCCACCAGAAAGGGTGAATACCCAACATCTGCATCAGCATGGATGGAACTGCAGGAGATTATGCTGAGTGAAATAAGACTGAGTGAAATAAGTCAAGCAGAGAATGACAATTATGTGGTTTCACTTATTTGTGGAACATAAGGAAATGGAAGGGAAAAATGAAGGGGAGGGAACTCTCATGGTTCATCTTCTGCTCATCAGAGCAGAAGATGAACCATGAGAGACTATGGACTCCAGGAAGCAAACTGAGGGTTTTGGGTGGGGGGATAGGTAAGCCCAGTGATGAGTATTAAGGAGGACAATTATTACATGGAGCATTGGGTGTTACATGCAAATAATGAATTCTGGAACACCACACCAAAAACTAATATACTGTATGGTGACTACATAACATAATAAAAAATGAATAAATAAATAAAATAAAAGCAAAATTAAAAAAATAACTTCTCATATCCTTGGAAATGCAAGTAGTTCTCAATTTCCTTTCACTACTCTAGAACTCACCATGCTTGAGGACCTAATAATCTTTTACTTTGCTTAACAGTTTAAAATTTACATATGGCAACCAATGAAAGACAAAATGACAAGCAACAAAATAAAATACATGCACTTATTTGGGGACTTAGGGATTGCAACTCAGGAGGAATTGAAACTGTGCTCTGGAGAGACAAAGGAGGTTAGAGTTTTTAAAGAGGAAGGAGAGAATTTAGATAAATTGATTTGAACAAAATGTGATTGGTGCTAGTATAGCTACAGTTACACTAATCTATATGTTATTGGTTGCTAGAGCCAGTGTTAGGTGGAAAGTCCATTCATGTCCATTTTAACATACAGCAGATGCCTTGGCTTTTAACTGAGTTCAGCAGAAGTTCCAAGAACTTGAGACAGAAGATGTGCATAAACCCCGCTTCCTCAAGTCTCCTGGATCCATTTTAAATAACTCTTAGCAATGCTGACTTTATTTTATCCTGTTCATTATCACAAAGAACAGTCATATATATTCATATATACACTTATTTTGATCTTCATTAGAAAGCCAGTGAGAATCATATTTCTTTTTAATCAATAAGGAAACTGATTAATGAGCTTAAATACCCTGTTCAGAGCACCTAGCTACCAAGAGAGAATTCTTTACTCCACTATAATGCTATGTTTGTGTGTCTGCATGCAAAATATGTATGTACGTAACATACATATACGTAGATGTTTAAATTTAAGTGGTCCTGAGCACAGCAGATAGCTAAATCCTGATTTCTTTTTCTCCTGATTTCCAAATCTGTCATCTAGAGTACCAATGAATAATGTTAGCAATTTATTTTCTCCAACTCACAAAATGGCTGAAAGTTAGGAAAGCTGAGGTATTATGATAAAAACAGGGGTCTGAGAGTCATGTCTTGGCTGTAAACAGGCCAGTTGTATGTCCTTGACCCAGTCAATCACTGTTTGTGGGTCTCAGTTTCCTTGTCTATGAAACAAAGGTGTGGAATAAATAATCTGTAGCAACTTTTATGGTTTTAAATGTCATTCTTTAATATTGAAACCATTCGATGATAATCTCAGCAATAGGAGGATTTTACTCTCCCCCTCAAGAGCAGTCAAAGATGATTATACTTAACATGGTTTTAAAGAAGCATTGTTATAATTTAAGGAGTTAAGTCAGAAGACTCAAGATATGTTTTAAATGGATTTGGAGATTATTTTAAGTCACAATGTCTTTCAGTAAAACCACTTGAAAAAATTCACTGAGCTTCAATTTTAGAGGTTATTTTCAAGGGCCATAAGGTGAAGTGCAGTACAAAGACCTAGATTTTCATTGTTCCTTCATTATTAACTTCCTTCCTCATTCTGGCCAAGTAAATTGGTTTCGATATTCCTTGGTGGAAAAAAAAAAACCCACAAAACTGACTAGAATAATACTTGGCTACTGCAAGAAATCATTATAAGTTCTTAGGGGGAGAAATGAAAGCACGCCTTTATATTCTCTTGCTCATGGTGATTTGAATAATAATAATTACGTGGTGAGTTTCAGTGAGAATCTACTAAGTGCTCAACACTTTCTTTCACTTGCAGGATTTGGAAGAATTAATCTTCCTAGCCTATTCTACACTCTAGCTGCGGCATAATGGTAAAATGAAGGATTCATTTCCAAAAGTCAGTGACTTTTTATCAGCATTATATCTAGAAAAAATTATGAAATAGGTAAATTTCATCTTCCTCCTTCTCAAGTTTCTCTTCCATGACTCTTACTTCTTATATATGCTGTGGGTGCCTCAGCAGTCATGTTGGCTCCCAGGTTTCTGATCACAGGGAGCGAGGCTTTCACTCACACTGCTCTCCCCTGTGCTCCCCTCAGATTGTTGGTAAAAGACCGATAAACATGTAAATAATTGATATTGTTAATATCAAATTACATTTATCAAATAGTTGATAAACATAAAAATTTGATACCATTTTTGATATCAATTTGGTTTATTAAGGGAATGTAGTGGATCAAACCATAAGAAAAAAAATAAGTTAAATCTGTATCTCTAACTAGGTGAAATGTCAGGTTTTAAATCTGGCTGGGCGGGAACAGTCTTGAACTTCTTGAACACACTGTGTGAGCCTGATGTCGTGAAATTGAACTTCATGTTTATTATCTCCTTTTATCTGTACAGTAACATCATGGTTAGATAATCTGCTTTTTTTTATAGAGAGATGGAGAATTGTGTTTGGGAAAGATTAAGCAATTTACTGAAGGTTACAAAGTCAGTAAGTAGCAGAACTGGGATTCAGATCTAAGACTGTCTGACCACAAAATCCACACTTTTCATCTCAATCACATTGCATCTTCATGATTCTGAAATGTTTTGAGGAGAGCTGCAAGCCCCCGAGGCCCTGCTGAAAGCTTTATAGAAGCAGACTTTTAGCTTTTGTTAATTGCCAAGTAATGTTAAGTTTTCAAACATCTCTCACAGTTCGAACCACGTTTCTCCAATATGGGTCTCATGTAAACAAAAATGTTCTGAAAAAAAGAAGAAGAAAGAAAGAAAAATGGAGTTTATAACACCTACAAACAGGGATAGTTGATTAAACTCCATTTAAACTCCAGACATATTTTTTTCTTGCTCATTTAATGTAACTTTTAGAAAAATGTAAACACCAGTGAAAATAATACAGATCTTCCTTCCTTCCTTCCTTCCTTCCTTCCTTCCTTCCTTCCTTCCTTCTTTCCTTCCTTCCTTTCCTTCTTTCTTTCTCTCTCTCTTCCTCTTTTTCTCTTTGAAAGGCTCTCTTCTAAAGGATGAAATGAAAGCTTTGTTATTTTTCTTTAACTTTAAGGACAATCTGGGCTATTTCTTTTTGCATTAGCTTTATAACATCTACAGCACAAGTTATACTACATAGGGTTTTGAACTGGGTAGGCCAACCACCTGGATTTACTACATTTCCATCTTTTATTGCTTTGGAATATCTTTTTCTCAAGCTTGAAATATTGAAAATCTGAAGGAGGAAGAGAAAATTTAGTAGTGAGTTTAAGAGCATATATTCAAATATAGGGAACTTTCCACTTCTTTTTGCCTAGACACTACTAATCAACACCACAACAAGGGAAAGGAAACAAAATAATCTTACTTATGCATATAGAAGCAACAATCCTAAATAAAATGTTAGCAATCACAATCCATCATGACATTAAATCTAATACTATATTACAACCAAGGGAGCTTTTTTTCTCAAATATGAAGAGAGTTTAAAATGTAAAAATCTATTAATAGCTTGTCACATCAACTAGTGTTAGTGCTATCTCAGTAGGTGCTAAGATATTTAGAAAACAAATATAAATATTTTAGAAATTTTTTTAACTTATTAACAACAGATACAAAACATTGTTAATTCTCTACAATATTTAAATTATTCACCTCAAAATGATCCTAAAGATTAGCTACAAGTCTGAATTTTTTTATCACAGAATCACCGTTAATAAAAAATTAAAAACAGGGGCACCTGGGTGGCTCAGTGGGTTAAAGCCTCTGCCTTCGGCTTGGGTCATGATCCCAGGGTCCTGGGATTGAGCCCCACATCGGGCTCTCTGCTCGGCCAGGAGCCCCTCCTCTCTCTCTGTCTGCCTCTCTGCCTACTTGTGATCTCTATCTGTCACATGAATAAATTAAAAAAATCTAAAAAAAAATTAAAAACAGAATTATTGCAGAAAAATGTATTCTTATAAATAAAGAATAAATATATCATACATAACATATCATGGTATTGCTAAAGAAACAAGCATTTCATGTAATAGACTAGACACTGCCAAAATAGAATATTTATAAGAATTTAGTTCTTTGAATTAGTGGTTATTCAGTATGTTATTTTGTGACAAATATTGCAGCAAAAAGGCCAAATGTTGGACTCTTGTAAATCTCAGGGTGGGATTAACTAAATATAAAAACAAACCACATAGGAGCACCTGAGTGCCTCAGTAAGTTTAGTGGCTGCCTTCAGCCCCTCCCCCCTGCTCATGCATGCTCTCTCTCTTTTTCTTTCACTGCCTCAAATAAATAAAATCTTAAAAAAATAAATAAATCCACATAGCTACTAGAGGAAATTTCGTTGATTATTTCTACAACATTGTAGTAATAAATGATTTTTAAAGAATCTATTAAGAGCTATGAATTATCAAACAAACGATTACTAAGTTAAAGTATATATTAGGAGTGACAATGTCTATGGAGCAATTTGACTCCAAATGATGCCCATGACGTATTTTAAGTGAAAAAGTAATTTAACAGAACAGTGTATATTATAATAGTATTCCACTCACATGGGTCGGTATGTCTCAATGTGGGTAAATCTCAGTGTGGCTACCTATGTCTATAGAAAAAGGACTGAAAGTCTATTCAACAGAATGCTAGTAGCTATTTTCCTGGGGCAGTGGAATTATGGGTAATTTTGATTTCCTTTCTGTATTGTCTGACTCTAATACAGTGATTATATATTATGTTTATGAAGTTATTTCAATTCTTAAGAAGGATTACCTTTTGGTTACTTAAGATAATATGTCTATAATTTGCCATCTTTATTTACTTATGGATGAAAATAAGAGTAAAATGTATTTTTTGAACATGTCAGAAAAAAAGTTAAATATTGACTTACAATACCTAGTAGACTGGGTAAACCAATGAAAGTTTCTACTCAGAATTAAGATCTGTAGTTAGATCCATAGCCTCAGACTCCAAAATCCAAAATCTGAATCTTTTTCTTGACTTAAGGAGAATTTTTTCGGTCCATTCTTGCTTATAAAATAATTCCCAGCTTCACCATGTGCATCTCTCACACAGACAAGAACATCTGCAAGCGTGTCCAGAAAGATGTCCATTCCAAAAATCCAGAAATGCCTTCAAATGTTGGGTAAACTGAAGACTGTTATAATTGGAAAGAACAAAATAAACAATATTTTATGTCAAGCCACAGCTCAAATTAGTATTTTATACAATACATAATATAAAAATCTTATATCTTATGTTACATTAATGTAAAATTATTTTATATTATTGCCAAATATTTATAAGGCCCTCCTCTGTGAAACCATACCTTATTATCACTTCCACCCACCACCCAGTTTAGATTATTCTATGCATCCAAGTTTTTTTCCATTACATTTAGCTTAACCTTTATTCTTGTTCCCAGTCACATCACACCCTACATTTCTCTATTAAATTTTAGCTGCTTGTAAGTACATAGTATATATCTTTGTCATGCTGATAGTTTCTAGTACATAACATACTATACAATGTAGGTGTTCAATAAATATTTATTAAATTGAACTGATTAATGAAAATATTAACTTTACATAGTGTCTATCTATCTGTCATCAATTTATCTACTATGACCAATATTGGGCTAAGGCCATTTCCAGGGAAAACTAAAATATAAAAAAAAAAGAAAAAGTTAGCATATGTAGTCCTATCATGAGGGTTAATTTATCAAATGACCTTTTAATTTTAAATAATTTAATTTCTTTATTATTTATCTTAAATAATAACAATTTAAAATAGTGACACCCACAAAGCCAGTATCACTATTTAAAATGTTTAGTACAACCAGAACCTTGCTGAGAAATGTAAGATTATGAAATTCACACAGAGTTTTGTAGATTTTCCAATTTAATTCATTCATCAAATATTAATTAAACATCTAAAATATTCCAGGTACAGCATTAAGTCCTGGGGACTCAAAGGTTAATACAGCATGATACCTAACTTTAAGAAATTTACAGCTTTTGGGGCAAGACATACATTCATCAAATCACTGAATAATGTGTGGAGATAGGTCAGAGATTAAAGCAATGCCATGGGGTGCTTATGAGGAGTGTGAATCTAGCTTGGAAGCCTTTCTGGAGTGGAGTGGTGTGGGCATGTGAAAGTGGGCGTAAATGCTTTGCAAACTGTAAATAATATGCAAATATAGGCAAGTATTATTGACCTAATTTGTCATGAAGAGTTCTGCCTATACTTCCATCAATTTCTGATGTGATTTGGAACATAAGAATTCTTAGTTTCCTGTTAACAGTTCCACTAACAAATAAGTATAGGATGTGTTTTCTTCTAACAGAGCTTTAACTTCTTTGTTTACCATGTTGGTATCATCCTTGTATGATTGCACAATCTTAAAATGTTTTTTTTAATTTTTTTAAGATTTTATTTATTTATTTGAGAGAGAGAGAGGAGAGAGAGAGAGAGAGCATGAGAGGACAGAGGTCAGTGGGAGAAGCAGTCTCCCTGTTGAGCAGGGAGCCCAATGTGGGACTTGATCCCGCGACTCCAGGATCATGACCTAAGCCGAAGGCAGTCGCTAACCAACTGAGCCTCCCAGGCACCCCTCACACAGTCTTTTTAGCACATTTTCTCTCTTAAATGTATCTTGAAATTTTTGATTTTTACAGTGTGCTCTGAGCTAATGAACCCTTCTTTTGGTATAACAGGATGATTGAAAGAAATCAATCCCAAGGGCCCCTGCATGGCTCAGTTGATAGAGTGGGTGACTTTGATCCTGGGATTGTGAGTTTGAGCCCCACATTGGGAAAAATTTTAAAGAAAAATCAAGCCTCGATAACACAAAGAAATTATGGGGCATTACCTAGATATACAGTGTTCAAGAAGTATATGATGCTATTAATATTTTAAATTGAACATCAAAATGAAAACTCGGCCAATTTTGATGTGGGTGTTCCAAGACCAAACAGATGCCACTGTCCCATGCCACTTGTATTAGTTTCCATACAAAATTTCTCTAGAATGTAAAAGAGAAAGTGGAAGGACATGAAAAATAGGAAACACTGTGAACCAGCAACTTCATTCTTCATTATGAATCCGTTCATGTAGTGAATATAGTCTCAACAAACTGCTATGGATTAAAAAAATCCATATGTTTCAGACCAGTATAGAGGGAGTTGTTCACATGAATCAGAATGAATAGTTTGAAAATATAATTGATTTGAATTTAAAGGACTACTTTTGGCTCACTTTTAGGCCAGAGATAAGCTAGGTTTTAGCCACACCAGCAAAACACTGCTCTGTGACAGTAACATCACTGGACAAAAATAAAAGAAAACTGTTAATTAGGTGATGGGCAGAATTAAAGGCTATTGGCCATTTGCCATTTAGGCAGATGTAATGTGTATTGATATGGTGTCATTAGGGGAGTGAGTATAGAGACGGACAAGCACCAAAATTCTTTTACTGAGTCACCTTGCCTCATCATGGTAATATGAAATAGTTGGTAATCTAAACCATTAACTATCAGCATTAAATGATTTTATGAGAACTCTATCATGAGTCCAAATTACTCTTAAAATTCAGTTGGGAAATTTTCTCTTTACATACACAAAAGTTTTTCTGTGCTTATTCTCTACAAGTGCCCTTTGGTTTTGTTTTTGAAATTATTTTAAATTTATAATAAAATGTTTAGACATACAAAAAGGAAAAAAGAATAATATGATAAATATCTTTGTACCTACCACATGGCTTAAGAACAAATGATTGACAGATTTGAAACCCATAGAGCACCACTTCCTGAGTATGTTCTCCATCATTCTCAAAAGAGGAACTCATGATCTTGTTTCTTATCCTCCCTACAAATCCCTTTATAATTGGATTACATATACTTCTGTGTTAGTGTTCTCCAGAGAAACAGAACGAATAGGATATATATTACATATATTTTTATATGTGTGTATGTATACATATATATGTGTGTATAATGTGTGTGTGTGTTCCAGAACCATATATTAAATAATCTATTCTTTTCCCATTATATTTTTCCAGGTTTTTGTCACATATTTATTTAAATAATTTCATATCTGCACTTTCTGTTTTGTTCCATTGACTAACGTTTTTATTTTTGAACTGATCCTAGACTATCTTAATAAAGCCTTTACATAGATCTTGCTATCTATACAGTGTTTCCCCATAGTGATATTAGCTACTATGTTCTCTTTATACTCAGTGTAAATAATAGAATCAGCATCTTAAGTTCCATTAAAAAAACCCAAACAAATAAACATAAAACTCTGTTGAGGCTTTGAAGAACTTTAGAGATTAATTTGTGGAGAATTTCATATTTTTACTGCGTCAGCTCTTCTTCTTTCATGAATATTTATTTATTTAGGTTTCCTCTGTTTATTTAGATCTTGTTTAATGTCTCTCAATACAGTTTTATCATTTTTATCATGAGAATCTTGCATATATTTTGTTAGATTTTGTAGGTTCGGGATTTTGTTGCTATTGAAAATATATTTTAGAATTAAAGTTTTAAACTGAACTTCTTTCCCAAACTAAAAATATAAAACTTTTAAAAGAGGATGTAAAAATGTCATGCTATTTCATGTGGCAAAAGGGTTAGATGCTGTGATGGTCAACTTCCCCAGATATTTAGTCAAACATTATTCTAGGTGTCCCTGTGATGATGTTTTTTGATGAGATTAATAGTTAAATTGGTGGACTTTGAGTAAAGCAGATGGCCCTCCATAATGTGAATGGGCCTCAACTAAACAGCCGAAGGTCTTAATAGAACAAAAAATTGACTTCCTCCAACCAAGTGGGAATTCTGCCAGCTGATGGCCTTTGGACTTGAACTGCTCTTTCTTGGATCTCTAGCCTGAAAGCCCACCTGCAGATTTTGGATTTGCCAGTCTCCATAATTCCATGATTGAATTCCTTAAAATAAATCTCTCTTTCTGTCTATGTACAAATACTGTATTAGTTCTGTTTCTCTGGAGAATCGTGACAATATTATGCTAGACAAGACCATGATCCTTAAAAGAGAAAAAGATAAATTAGATTACACCAAAATTAGAAACTGTCCTGAAAAAGATACTGCCAGGAGAATGAGAAGACAAATCACAGAATGGGAGAATGTATTTCTAACTTATTTATATGATAAGGGTTTTATCTAGAATATGTAAATAGTTCCCAGAATTCAACAATAAAATGACGGAATTTTTTAAAAATGGGCAAAATACATGAATAGGCATTTCATCAAAGGACATAAATAGATGGCAACTTAGCACATGAAAAGAGGCACAACATTGCTATTATTAGGGAAATTGTAGTTAGTACTGCAATGAGTTACCACCACATACCTGTTAGAATGTTGCAGGGGGAAAAACTTGACAATAGTAAGTGCTGCCAAAGATCTAGAACAACTTTAACTCTGTACATTGCTGGTCAAAATTTAAAATGTTGCAACCACTTTAGAAAACAGTATGGAAGTTTCTTTCAGAGTTAACTCTGTACTTATATCCCCTAGCCTTTTGACTCCTAGGTAACTGCCCCAAAGAAATGAAAACTCAAGTTCACCTAAAAACCTGTAAGTGAATGTTGATATCAGCTTTGTTTGAAATTGCTAAAAATGGAAAATAACCCAAACACCCTTCAAACAGTAAATGGAAAAATAAATTGTGGTAAAGTCATATGATGTAATAGAAAGGAAATCAACTATTGATACATACAACAACATGAATGAATCTCAGCTGCTTTTTTGCTAAGTAAACGTTGTCAGAACTAAAGGTCTGATTCTGTGTGATTCGATTTAGGCTATTCAGAAATGGAAAAACCACTGGGACAGAACAGTGGTTTAGAGGTTGATTGGGGTGAGGGATTGCTTACAAAGGGGCAGCAAGGAAAATTTTAGTGTGAAGGAATGGTCTTGTATCACGACTGTATTGGTAAATATGTAACTCAGTTAAAATTCATAAAATGGTACACCACAAAGTAAAAGTTACTGTATGCTGATGAAAAAACTAAAGTATAAAAATATGTCTGCAGTATTTTTATTCAACTTTCTTATCCTAGCCTTTGTGTAAGTGTTAAGTTAAAAATCTTTTACTTCTGGTTCCTAAATGAGAAGCCTTATAATAGTTGATCTATTATAGATACATTCCCAAAGAAAGAAGTTGGGGTAAGAAAAACTAATTAAAAATTGCAATATCCCCTTCAGGTCAAGTATAATATTATGCTTTTTATATCCACTATTCACATATTCTTGACAAAATCCCTGTCAGATATATAATTTACAAACACATTCTCCCATTCCATGATTTGTCTTCTCATTCTCCTTTTGTGGAGCCAAAGTTTTTAATTTTGGTGCAGTCTAATTTATCTTTCACATCAACTCTACAAGGTAAGTTGTTATCATACAGATATTTATCATGTATGGAGATCAAGAAACTGACGCTTGTGAGGCTAACAAGGTAAATGTCTGATTCAGCATTTCCATAATCTCCATTACAGTATTATGAGGCACTTATTTATTATTAATCAGGGTTCTTGTAATTTGTGGATGAAAGATTGGAAACAGATCAGGTGTTTTGGTTGCTTTTTCTTTGTTTTTCCTTTTCCTCCCAAGACTATCCTTACATGTCTTAAGAAAATTATTTCTGATATACAAACTCCTAAAACTTTAGATAGGTTTATGTGAATAAAATCCAAAATAAAGATTAAAAAATAACATCATTTTAGAAATAACTCTGGTTGCTCCCATACTACATAGGTCATATGAAGATTTAAACTGCAATCATGGATTCTGAAAAAATAAACATATAATATATAGTCTTACCTATAAAAACACCAGCATACTGACTTCAAACTAAAGGTTACCCAAAGTAACACACAAATGTTCTAAATCTTAAGGAAACTTAAAAATACCTCTTTTATTTGTAAATAAAAAAAAGGATAAAATGGATCTGATTGTGTTATTAGGTAATTTGTTCTGGAAACTTGTTAATAAAGTACTGGTGGAAATTTCCAATCGCTATTATGCTATAACCTGAAGCACTCATTTTCTTCAGTAAAAGAAAAGAAAACTAACAGACTACATGTTAGTCATCACATATTACAAGCAAGTCCAGCTCTGACAGTAATAGGAGTGGTCAAAGATTGCCTCAGAGTTGGCTGCCTCTTGAATTTCTCACTGAAGGACTGGGCCAATCTACCTGTGGGACAATTTTGTTTTTCCTTTTCCCATACAGGTGACCACTTATGTAGCATATAAGACAAGTGACCTTGATGAGAGGATGTTACTTAATAGAAATACCTCCCTTAATTTGAGAAACAAGACAGAGGATCATAGGGGAAGGGAGGGAAAAATGAAACAAGGAGAAACCAGAGAGTAAGAGACTTTTAATCTCAGGAAACAAACTGAGGGTTGCTGGATGGGAGGGGTGGCTGAGTGATGGACATTGGGAAGGGTATGTGCTATGGTGAGTGCTGTGAATTATGTAAGATTGATGAATCACAGACCTGTACCCCTGAAACAAATAATACATTATATGTTAAATGCAAAACTGATCTTGACCCTGTATTTTGAATATGTGTTTACAAATGCCCAGGGAAATGGAGAATATTTCTTGGAGAAAATCTGGATCATCAGATTGTCTAAATAACCATTCGCTTTACAAGCTATGCTTCTTGTGTTTGTTTTAATATTTAGTGTGCGCTGCCTATAAACCTTTCTGTGAAACTACATGGACACAGAGTTGGTGGGATAGTGTTGCTCTGTCAGAGTAGGCACTCATGTCCGTTTTGGGTCATGTATGTAGGTGGAAGACTGAGGTTAGGGAATGAGGGAAGGTCCTATTAGCAGCAGCCCCTGGGGAAAGAGCTCAGAAACACAAGCAAGTCAAAGGCAGAACCTTTCAGACATGCCTAAGACCACATCTCACAAAAGTTAAAAGGTACACTGGATAGTGTAGAAAGAAGGAAGCAGTAAATCACAGGGCCACAGAAGCTGGAAAGGGGGGCCAGAGAATAGTCCCACCAGGCATCCTCACCAAAAAAATAATAGTTGGGGCAACCTCAGCAATAGCTTTCCTAATGCATCTGTCACCAGGCAGGATGTGGTTGTTGAACAGAATAATCCAAAAGTCAAGTATGGAAGCAGACAGGAAGCAGTGGTTGGCTGGGGAGAGAAATCTGCTTGGACAGAGAGGAGGAAAATCTAGGCAGTTTACTATGATTGTTCAGAAATTTATACTTGTGATTTTGAATTAAGGATTTTGTGTGATTGTCTCCACTTAGACTTGGAGGTTCCCATTTTTCTTTGTCTTATCTTTTTGGTCATATGAACTCAAGAGGATTATCTACCTGACCCAGACTCAAATAAAGAGCATTCATTAATTTGGTTTGATTTCCTCAAAGCAGTATTAGTTTTTGTTTGTTTGTTTGGTTTGGTTTGATTTTTGGGTTTTTTTTTTTGGAAACTCCCAATTTTTTTTGAAATTTTATTTTATTTTATTTTTCAGCATTTCAAAATTCATTGTTTGTGCACCACACCCAGTGCTCCATGCAATATGTGCTCCCCATAATACCCACCACCAGGCTCACTCAACCCCCCACCCACCTCCACTCCAAAACCCTTAGTTTGTTTCTCAGAGTCCACAGTCTCTCATGGTTTTTCTCCCCCTCCGATTTCCCCCAACTCACTTCTCCTCTCCAGCTCCCAATGTCCTCTGTGTTATTCCTTATGCTCCACATGTAAGTGAAACCATATAATAATTGACTCTCTCTGCTTGATTTACTTCACTCAGCATAATCTCTTCCAGTCCTGTCCATGTTGATACAAAAGTGGGGTATTCATCCTTTCTGCTGGAGGCATAATATTCCATTGTATATATGGATCATATTTTCTTTATCCATTCATCTCTGTTGAAGGACATCTTGGTTCTTTCCACAGTTTGGCAACTGTGGCAATTGCTGCTATGAACATTGGGGTACAGATAGCCCTTCTTTTCACTACATCTGGATCTTTGGGGTAAATAACCAGTAGACAGAGACCAGTAGAACAGAGTAAAGAGCCCATATATGGACCCTCAACTCTATGGTCAAATAGTCTTCAACAAAGCAGGAAAAAATATACAATGGAAAAAAGACAGTCTCTTCAATAAATGGTGCTGGGAAAATTGGACAGCTATGTATAGAAGAATGAAATGTGACCATTCTCTTACAGCATGCACAAGGACAAATTTGAAATGGATAAAAGACATCAATGTGAGGCAAGAATCTATCAAAATCCTAGAAAAGAATGTAGGCAGTTACCTTTTCGACACTGACCACAGCAACTTCTTTCAAGATGTGTCTCCAAAGGCAAAGGAAACAAAAGCAAAAATGAACTTTTGGGACTCCATCAAGATCAAAGGTTTCTTCACAGCAAAGGAAACAGTCAACAAAACAAAGAGGAAACCCACGGGATGGGAGAAAAATATTCGCAAATGACACTACAGACAAAAGGCTGATATCCAAGATCTATAAAGAACTCAAACTCAACACACACAAAACAGATAATCACATCAAAAAATGGGCAGAAGACATGAACAGACACTTCTCCAAAGAAGACATACAAATAGCTAACAGACACATGAAAAAATGTTCATCACCATTAGCCATCAGGGAGATTCAAATCAAAACCACATTGAGATACCACCTTACACCAGGTAGAATAGCCAAAATCAACAAGACAGTAATCAACAAGTATTGGAGCAGATGTGGAGAAAGGGGAAGTTTCTTACACTCTTGGTGGGAATGTAAGTTGGTGTAGCCACTTTGGAAAATAGTGTGGAGATTCCTTAAGAAATTAAAAATAGAGCTACCCTATGACCTTGCAATTGCACTACTGGGTATTTACCCCAGTGCTAGTTTTCATCTTTGCTTTATGTTAACCAAATCCCTTACCTTTACCTCTAAAGTCAGCAGGTATAAGCAAGACAGTCTATTGGAATATTAATGTGTGTATGGTTTTTCCTTAATTTCTCTCTTCCCATTTAAGCAGATAGCCAGACCTACATATTCATTGACTTAGATAATGTCACAGGAAACAAATCAGATAATAGCCCAATTTTCTTTGCTCAGTAAATGCCACACATAGTGAAGAAACTATGGATAGAGAGTGAAAAAGGAGAGAATGCCTAGAGATCACTAATAAACAAAGGTCGGTTGGCACTGCCATTTGTGGGCACATGTGATCTGCGGAGAAGGCAAAACCTCAGAGGGGACAGAAGCACAATGCATGTGGTGGGAAGGCTGGACCTTGGACAGAACTACCAGCCTTTGCAGAGATGCCCGTGTCCTCATGATCAGCTCAGAGATTATAGGTTATAGGTAATGGCAATTGTAGCAGGGGTTATAATGCAGGTAAAGACTGCCCATGTTTCAGAAGTTATGTAAACTTCTCAGTTAGTGGGGCTGTCTTATTGAAAGGAAGGGCCCCAACACTGATTAAAATAGGATTTTCTTTCAGAGAGTAGAAGAATAAACTAGGAAGAGATCTGGAAGCAGTTTTATGTTGACTTAAAGAGATCTTAAGGTGTTTTCCTTTCTTGCTCTCCAGAGATTGCGGATTAATATTCATTTATGGTATTGTTTGACAATAATACTTTACATATTAAATCAATAGGGCTAAACTGACAAAGAATTTCAAGGGTGCCACATAGAACTGCCGTTCTTATTTAGATTGAATTGTTATTTTCAAACATATTGGAATATAATGGTCTTTAAGATATTTATATTTATAGACTTGTGGAATTTTAGTGGAGGTAGGGGAGAAGGACAATTTAAGCCAACTTTTTTTACAGATTAAAAAGATTCTGAAATCCAGAATCTTTAAAAAAGTCTTATTTAAAAAAAAGACTCATAAAAAAATAAAATAAAATTTAAGATCACACTGGTGGAGTTGGGACCAGAGCTCAGATCTCCTGGTACATAGTCCCAGAGCTACCTGCCTTCCCCCATTATGTTCATAAGGCACCCAAGCCAGTCTGGCTCTGCTTCCAAAAATGATAAATTGAAAGGAGGAAACCTCTGCATTCAGTTAGGCAAATTTGTCTGGTGACTACTGCTGCATTCTGAAAATAATGTTCTTTCAATAGCTTGTCTACAGAATGGTATTATTCTTCACAGTAAACCCCTAAGGGTTTCAGATCTATGGCTGTGACTTGTCACCTAGCCCCACTCCCATCAATCCCTGTGAGGGGTCTGAGGTGAGAAATTCTGGTATGAAGAAGAGGGAATGAATTATTTTCAGTGAGAGCCCTGGAAGGAGCACAAGTTAATCTTATTTCTGGGCCCATGTAGCAGAGTGGACAGTACGATGTTGAGAGAAAGTGTGTCTTTCTACTCCACCCGTGACTCTCTGTGGTGTGAACTAGAGAGGCCAGTGATGTGCATCTGGACTTTGAGACATTCCTTGTCTCATCAGTGGTGGGAACCGGGTGCGGCCGTGGGAGATGGAGAAGCAGTACCTGAAACAGTGGTGAGGTCCCCCTGGAGGGAAAGCAGCAGGGAAGGTTTCTTCATCCTTGCTGCGGGGAGCAGGAAGTCACAGGCAGTATGTGGGAGCAGGGGTAATCTGCAAGCCCATGATGATCCTCAGAGGTAACAGGTGGGAAGCTGAGGGTACAATTTGTATAAGACTCAACACCCAGAGATTTCTCAGATGGAAGGCTAGACCTGTGGAAACAGAACAAAAAAATCACTCCAGTTAATACCCATGGGATGCTGTGGCTTAGAGACTGTTACAATAAAATAGAGACCAGGCTTGAAAATCCTCCAAACAGACAAAACCGTTTAAGCCACTTAAGCAAAACTAAATCTAGCAGTATTTCATGGATATAAGTGAAACTTCACTTAGGTTACTTCTTGTAAACACCTCTAATAATCATAGAAGAAAGTTAAGTCATCCTCTTAAACTGGTATAAGATAATTACTTTTGCCCAATCTCCTGCTACCTAGAAGCCCTCGCTGTAAGGGCCAATCATGGTGAACATTGAACAACTTCCTCATTTTCACTCTCTAAGCCGCCCTCTTATGGCAGGCGTCTGAGCGTCATACAGGTTTTGGATCTGAAGACTCCCAGTTCACACAGTTTTTTGTTTTTATTGTTTGGTGTGTGTGTGTGTGTGTGTGTGTGTGTGCGTGCGCGCACACAAGGTTCTTACTGAATACTGTTTTATTCATCAGGTTTTAATTGTCTCTGGGTTTTTTACAAGAGAAAGAGTGTATCCTAGAGCAATCATTTCATATCTGTTTCTCTAACCTGCATTGCTCCTCCCTCTTCCTCTTTCACCCTCCTCCCCACTTGTCTACACTTGCTTTTTCCGAAGTTTAATCTGAACTTTTCCTCAACTCTGGCAACTCTTTTGAAATGCACTCTCCCGCATCTGATCCTCAATGACATTTCTGATTTCTACCACCCAGTTCTAATTTATCCTATGCTGTGTTGTTTTACTGGTCATTATTTCATGGGTATCTAATAACCCCCCTAGGTGGTAGCCTTTGATTTTAATTTCTGAATAACTACCACACACTCTGTAGTGCACTTTAAGCCTTGTAAAGTTGAAAAAAAATGTTTATTGATGGGTTTATTGACATTAAATTTAAGGGTCAGTTAAACACTCTGCATCATTTTAAAAAGAACAAAGTAATAACACAACTCTACAAAGTAGCTATTTCCACCTGGTAGGTTACAGAAATAGGCAAATTCACAGTCCTTTGCAAGGGCAATGAAGAGATTTTCTGTTTGTTTGTTTGTTTTTAAGATTTTAAAAATTTATTTGAGGTGGGGGTAGGGGAAGGGAGAGGGAAAGAGAAAAGCTTTAAGCAGACTCCTTGCTGTGAGGCCCCATGAGAGGCTCAAAGTAAGGCTGGATCTCAATATCATGACCTGAACCAAGAGTAAAACTAACTCAGCCACCCAGGCACTCCTCTGCTGTATTATTTTTAACATTGTTTCTTTGAATTAACTCCTTTGGAAACTCCATTAGTTTCAGTTCTCCAAGTTACTCTAGGAAGAGCTTGAAAGGCAGAATTATAACTGAATATTTTTAAGACTTTGTTAAACATTTTATGGTCTTTCAATTTTATATGAATTTCTTCTGTGAGTTGGTCTCTCGTCTAGCTTAGTTTGAATTACCCTAGTCTGGTTTAGTTTGGGTAGATTTTTTGTTTGGTTCAATTTTGCTACTGGACCTTTGTTATTAAAATCTATTAGCAAAAAAGTAAATTGTTACCCAGAATATCTAATACATTTAGATGTATACATGCTAACATTTTACATGAATGGTAAGTCCAAGAAAGACAAAATTCTTTGTTAGCTGTTAGCTATGATTTTAAAATAATTCTCAGAAAAAAATGAATCCTCTTTTATTTTCAAATTAGATTTTATAGAATATTTTAGAGCTAAAATAGTGAAATTCAGGAGCATCATCTTGAATTAGGTGTTGTCCTTTTAGCTCTAAAAAGGAATACCTTTGTTTTTTGTTTTGTTTTGTTTTGTTTTTTTGAGCAATTGCTATGTACCAGGCACTGAATTTACCATTTCTAAGTATTATCTAATTTAATTCTTACAGCAAATATAAGTACCATTATTTTAAGAAATTAAGTAACTTGACCAAAATTTCATAGTTACTAAAAGTAATGAAGCTAAGCCTTCATCTTGGGTTGATCTGATCAGAAAGTTGCAGTGTTAGCTACGAAGTTAGCCAGTGCTTTATTCTTATTCTGCTAAACATGTCTATTAAAATGAGCACTCTCAACAGAAATTCAGCGCATTTAAAATCTTCATTACCCGTACTTGCTATCTCTCCTTTCTCTTCCTTTTCCTCTCACTTCTCTTTCTTTAAGTTTGTGTGAAAAACAGGGCCATTAATCAGTATATTTATAGTCTCAATGATACATTTGCATTATGTTTCTAAATTTAATGTATTTCCATTTAAATCAATGCACTTTAGTAAAATCAAGCAAACATTATATTTTCAAAGAATTTTTTACATACAATATTTATGTAATTTAAGAGATTAAGGAAGATTTAAGAGAATAAAATTAGCTATCAGATCTGTAAATTCAAATTTCTTTTTAGCTCAACAACTAGCCTTGAACATTTCAGATAGAAATTCAGCAAAATGATTATTGTATCTTGAGTTAAATTACTTGTAAGCAAATCAAAACTGAAGAAAATTAAATTCATGTGCTGTGTAGACTTCAGTGCAAATCCTGCAATAATTGTGTTTAAGTTTGAATTCTTGCTTAACTTAACAATTGCATCCCTGTGAGAATTACTGGGAGAATTGTGAGGGGAAAAATACATATTCAATTTCTAAACAAAAGGAAGTTATTTTAGAAGTTTCTAGAACATAGTTGCATATTGAAACCCAACATTGTTTACAGTTAATAAATGAAAGCCAATTGATTTAAACAGATAGTCTCAAAGTTGACTATAATCCTTGGGTTTGAGCTCAAGACTTGATGCTCAACAGGGAGGAGAAATTGCAGGTGGGGATGAAGGTGGAGGATGGAAAGTTTTTAAGGACTGCAGAGCATTCTGATAGGTGTTAGGAAATCATCTAAAAAATTTCATGCCATCCCTAAATTCTTTCCTCTTGCTGACTTGAATGAAAAAAATAATAATTTGATAATAATAGAATAATATAATTATTCTTTGATTCACAATAAAAAAGAATTCAGCTGAAATGTATGAACTCATACATCATAATACAAGCTATCAAATTAGAAGGACTCAGAATCCAGACAAGACTTGAGTTCTCACTAGAGGTACACAGTCCCTCTTTTAGCCTCGTGGTTTTTAAAAATGTGGTGAAAAGACCAGGACTTACTAGAAATATAGATTCCTGGGACTACCAGGCTACTGAGTCAAAATACCCATGGGAGAGCCCAGGAATGCCTATTTTAGCAAGTACCTCATGTGATTTTTAAAGCTGAAGCGTAACAGTCAAGTACAGAAATCTGCAGTGTGCATCTGGATGAATATTTACATATGAATATACCCATGTGGCTGCTATTCAGAACCAGGATGTAACAAGTTTCCATTCCCCTAGAAAGATATTTCATGCTGCTTTTCAGGTAATAACACGCCCAGATGAAAAATACCACAATTTGCCTTATCTTAAACTATATACATGTGGAATACATGCTATTTTTTTTTTGTAACTCATAGTCTTCTTTCAACATTGTATATTTTAGATTCATCCATGTTATTGAGCGTATGAATAGATACTCTGTTTTAATTGTTTTATAGTTGAGTGATGACTATTTGTATGATTTTCTAGGTGATTATTATTAGCCAAATTTGGCCCTTGAACAATCAGGTTTGAATTGCACAGGTCCACCTCTACATGGAATTTTTTTACATATAAGTGTATTTTCTCTTCCTTATGATTTTCTTAATAATATTTTCCTTTCTCTAGCTTACTTTACTGAAAGAATAGAGTATATAATTACATTAAACATACAAAATATGTATTAATTGGCTCTTTATGTTATCCGTAAGACTTCCAGTCAACAGTAGGCTATTGGTAGTAAAGTTTTGGGGGAGTCAAAACCTATATGTGGATTTTTGACTATGTGGGGGTTTGGTACCCCTAACCCCTGCATTGTTCAAGGAAGGATCAACTATATAACATTTAAAAATCTTCCACTTAGATCTTTGAAGAAGTATTCTGTGGTTGATGAGGGCAGCTGCACCAAAATAAGAACTTTCAAAAATGCTATCTTCTAGCCATTCTACCATGGGGTTTCAAATCTGAATCACTACTTTGGTTAAAATATATTTACAGAGGTTGGATTTGCATTGAAGTAAATGTTACCTGAGAGAACTTTAAATGCACAAACCATAGAACACGCTTTATTATATCACCATGTGTAAGTTTATTAGATTATTTGGAAGATTGGCAGGGACTCACTCCTAGGAAAAACCAGTGAAGAAAAGGCTATCCTTTTTTATTTATGAAAAAGAGGGATGAAGAAGTAGGGAATGAAGTGGATTGTAGGGCTGTGAAACCCCTTTCTCAAATACATCGCATCTCCTTCTTATCCTACTCATTACTTCTCATGCCAGAGTCTGCCACCTGCCACCATTTCCTATTTATCTCATCCTGAGCAGGGCTGCACACCTCACTCTCTCCCCATGTGAGGAAAATACCAGCATTCCAGGCACCAAGTACTAGGTTAACAATAAAACCCTCCACCATTTCCTATTTATCTCATCCTGAGCAGGGCTGCACACCTCACTCTCTCCCCATATGAGGAAAATATCAGCATTCCAGGCACCAAGTACTAGATTAACAATAAAACCCTCAGCGCGGTGGATGTGGATATCTCATCCAACACTGCATTAGGTATTATCTTTGTCAGACAGTAAATATAGAAAATTCCAGTGATGCTCTATGAATATAGATGTTTCTCAAGCTTTATTTTTCACTCAACATGATGCTGGATCTTGGCTAAGAAACTCATAGAGTAGGGCATTCATGAATTACAATCAAAACCACTTTCACATTTATTTGTTGAACAGTAGTCATATGTCTTATGTAATATAACTGAAAATTTTGTGAATAAGCCATCCATTTGACTTTAGAATTGGGTTCTTGTTAGGTCTCTGAGCAACCCACAAGGATAAAATGGAACCAGTAGTCTGTGAAGAAGCCTGGATTTATAGTAGCTGCCTAATTATTTTTTCACAATGTGTGAAATTATTATGTTTATTTACATGTGTACACATTTTTATGTGTAAATCACACACACGTGTACACACAGAGATAGGTCCTAAACTGGTTCTCTGAAACATGCTAACCTAGGACTCCTTGTTGCATTTCAACTTGATACCTCAGGGTTGGAGGCTATGTCAACACTGAATTCTGATAATTCTGTATTGCCAAAATCTGGCCAAAAGCTGAACATCTAGCATATCCCTCAATCACTTCAAAAAATACTTAATATTCACAAGAAGACATGTTTATCAGTGATATCCCTTGCATATTACATAGTTTACATGGAACAATTGACAAAACTTTTCCCCCTCATTTCTTTCTTTCTTTTTTTTTTTAAGATTTTATTTATTTATTTGACAGAGAGATAGAGAGCACAAGTAGGCAGAGAGGCAGGCAGAGAGAGAGAGAGAGAACAGGCTCTCCACTGAGCGGAGAGCCTGATGCCGGGCTTGATCCCAGGACTCTGGGATCGTGACCTAAGCTGAAGGAAGCTGCTTAACTGACTGAACTACCCAGGAGGCCCTCTCTCCCCCTCATTTCTTAATTCCACTCACAGTAGCAAAGCCTTCTGTTAGGTATTTCTTTTATTTTTTTTTAAACCGTCTATCATTCACATAATGACTTCTGAGAATTGAAGATTTTTAGGGATTTAATGTTTTCATGCATGCTCAAGGATGAAGCAAGGTTTTGAGACTTTTACAAGGCTGGTTGGAACAGAGTTTTTCTTTACTTTAGAGAAACTGGGCAGCTGAGGCAAGAAGAAGAAATAATGGATTCATTTGAGTGAATGAAGAAGAGGCACTGGCTGTAAGCCTTCCTGTTAGACCATTACCTGCATTTTCTCATAAGTTTATGCCAGAAAGAGAATAGCTAATTCTAGAAGTCTCTTGCACAATCTTATGAACTAGAGACTTCAGTGTCACTGAAGTGAGGAAATTACATGTCAAAACTGCAAGTTTGTCTTTGTATAGGAATACATTTTTCAAGGCTAATTTCTAGGGTGCTTTTTGTCTTTTATCATGAAAATATACACCATTGATATTTTCATTACAAGGATGGTGAAAATTGTCTTCTTTCAGCAATTTAACATCCACTCATTTGTCTTAGACACTTTACCTGGATGCTTGTCCCCCTCACTTACATACATATAGGTCATACTAACACAATTCAGTCTCTGTTCTCAACATGCAATTCTAAGTCAGCTCACATCCCTTTGCCAGAACCTTCAATGGCTTTTTTTTTCCATTCAGTAAAATGTACAAAGTCTAAAAAATGCAAATTCCTTACATTGGCCCAGAGGATTGCAGATGATCTGTTATCTCCCTAACTTTAACTCCTACTCTTCTCTTCTGTGCTCCTTTATCCTGTCCTAGCCATGTTGGCTTTCTTATTATTCCTTTACACAAGAAACACACACCCAGCTAAAGTCTTTTCACCCACTGAGCCTTTGGCCTGAGATGCTCTTTCCAGAGCTATTCCATTGGCATATTCCTTCACTTGCTTTTGCTTATCAACTTAAATGACGTTTGATCAGGTAGGGCACTTTTTGACTGTGTCATATAGAAAAGCAACTTTTTTTTTTCTATCTTGTCACTCTTTAGCCCCCAGACATACCATCTATTCACTTTTTCAAAATTTTGTTGCCTATGTTTCCTAACTAGAGGTTGAGCTCCACAAGGTCCCCTCCTTTGCTCCTACTGTTTTCCCAAGAATGGAGAGCATGTAGTTGATGCTCAAAATGTATTTTCAATAAATGAAGGAATAGGGAGTGATAATAGAGTAAAACTTAAATTGTGAAACAGCTGAGTTTGGGCTTGACTTTGTTCATCTTTTATTAGCAAAGACATTGTAAAGACACTACAGCTGGACTAACAGGTGCCAACACAAATGTTGGGAGCTCGCAGATAAAAAGGTTTTGGGGTGGTGTGTGCCTGTATATTTATGTTTCATTTCAGTAGAACTGATGTCTCTACAGCATGCCCTGAAAGGTCACACAGACATAAATCATGAACCTCAGTCAGTGCAGCAGGTGTGACCTGAGACCCTTAGCCTCCATTTGGAGCTTCAATAGTCAAGTAAATTACCACATGCCAATAAAAAGTACAGATTCAAAACTGGTTTTGAGATTCTGTTACCTTTCAGTTATATATTATAACCCATTTCCTCCTTTCTTTCTTGACTTCCCAATTCATTTTCACTTCACCCCCATCATCTTTTCTACCTTCCCGAAAAGTGTCAATTTTCCCAGTTATAGAAAATCTTCCCTTCAGTGCCTGCTTTTATCTGCATGCCATTTGGTGAGGCAAGAGCACTTAACTTGCCTCTAATTTCTCAAACAAGCTCTTTCCAACACCAGTGTGGTTGCTCTGCTCTCAAGAAGGGGCAGGTGTCCGTCAGAGGCTTCAAGTCATTGTCAGCAAGGAGCAAGATTTTCTGTTGATACAAGTGTAAGTTTACAAGACTTGATCACACACCACACACATTTTTTACCAATACGACATACATGCCACGTAGAGCCCACTTAGTTTATGACAACTTTGGCTGCGTGGTGATCAAATAATGGCAAAACTAAATTAGATATATTGATAAAAGTCATTAATTTGGCTTAAAAATTTAGCATACACAAAAACCAACTGTTAAGACAAATCTTTGGTGGCATGTTAAATGTATACTTCAGCATGAAGAGAGAAAGACACTCCATTTAATGCTGTGCTCTGCATCTCGCCTAGAAATTCCCTCTAGCTGTGTATGCCCTGAACAAGGCAGCGAGAATGATGGCGGAGTCCTGGAGGAAGGGAGCTGGAAACATCTTACTGACGGACAGTAACAACGGGAATAACACTCAGCTCATCTAGTTTTACTAATGACCATTAAGGTGAGTTCCATAATGTGATGAAAAGTAGGCAGAAAGTCATGAGTGATATGTTTTTAAAAACTACAATTACCATTTTGTGATAACCCAGTGGATCTGGGAACATATCAACAGTCACTATATATGGGTAAGGAGATGGTAGCTAATTTTTTTTTTCCAATTTTGAATTTTCTTGTTATGTTATTAGGAAAAGGCATTAATAATCATTTAAAAATTGGGAACACGTTTGACAAAGTATTGTGAATTTGTTGGTACTAAATCTAGGGATTGTAATTCAAGTTTTAGAGGCTGCCTAACGATTCTCTTAAATATCTTTCTCTATGCATCCAGCAAATAGCCATATGTCAAAGTATGGAAGAATTAGAAATACAGATGCGTAGAACCCCCACCTTGCAATTCGAATACTAAAGACAATTTCACCATAACATGGAAGTCCAAACAGGAAGGGAATATTTACTTAGCACTTAAGCATGGCAGGTATTTTTTAGGTTACATTATTCATCCCCACAAAAATCCTGGAGGGTTGCATTACCCCATTTTAGCAAGAAGCAAATGGAGTTTTAGAGTGATTAAGTGATATTCCCAAACCACAAAGCCAGAGAGTCTGATTTAAAGGCAAGCTTGTCTGTGCTTGAGATGAGAGCATGTGAAAATGAATATTCACTTGACCCTCAGGATGTAATGATTTTTGTATTAACAAAGTATGTTTGGGTCCACATTTAAATAATCCAGAGCCTCTAGGCAGCTGGGTTCTGGGGAGGCTAGTATTATTTACTCTAATTTTGATGCATCTTTAGAAAGCAATAAATATGGTATTGATAATCACATACATGTGTTTAGTAGAAAGTATCCTAAAGTATCTCCACTTTGTTTACCTGCTAAATATAAGTAAAAGTTGGCTTAATTAGTGGTATTCTCCATTCCTTGTACACTATCTTCCTCCTGAGAGCCGCAGCACAATGAACACAATAACCAATAGGCCAGGCCTGCACTAATGTACTTGTACTAAATCAAATGCTTACCAGTGATCTGTGTTTGTTTCCAGACCTATTTATGCCAGCTCCATGTGTTACTAAAAAAAAAAGCAAAACAAAACAAAAGCAAAAACTAAATGATATAAACTGCTGAAATTACAGTAGGAAAAATACTGGATTAATGAAAATTAAGTTGCACACTTTCAAAAAACTTAATAAAAGTAAATATTTAAATGATTGCTGTGGAACTAGGTGTGATCCAGACAACAAAAGAGATTGAAGGCAGGGATGGGGGAAGAATTCACGACACTTAAAATGATTCTGTATTCAGACCGTTACACAACTGCCTTTAAGGTATTGCTCCACTTGAAAGAACACAAAACTAGAAAATACAGAGAGAGCATGATATGTGTGGCAAAAATCAGAAAGTGAATAAGCACATATTTATTTTTTAAAAATTGTATTTGTCTATATCATTTGTCATGATTTTCTGCTTTGAATAAAAGTTCTAATTAATAAAATTAATTATCTTCACAAAAATTAACCAGCTCATCTTGACTGGCTCATTGTATTCATTTTCTATTATCAGTTTAAAACGCCACTTTTATTATTTCAGTTTCTATCTGTCAGAAGTCTGGATTCTCTACTCAATGTCTCAAGGAGCTGAAATCAAGCTGTCGGTCATATGGGGCTGCCATTTGGGGATCAGAATCCCTTCCAAGCTCACTGGTTGTTGGAAGAATCTGTTTCCTTTCAGTTCTAGGCTGGAGACCCCATTTTCCTGCTGACGGTTTCCTGCGGACCACGCCCACCTCCTAGAGATCACCCGGCAGTTCCTTGCCTTGCAGCCTCCAAAAGTAGTTCACACAGGGATGTTTGCTTTGTCTCTGTTCAGTTTGAATGTGTCTCTGACTTTCTTTTCGGTGACCAGCTGGAGAAAATGTTCTGCTTTTAAAGGGCCTATGCAATTAAGTTGGGCCTGTGTAGATAATCTCCCTTTCTTAAAGTCAACTCTGCTACATTGCATAGCCTAATCACCACAGTGAAATGAATTATAGTCACAGTCCCTGGATTTAGACAGGACACGTGCACTAGGGAGCTCAGAATCTTAGGGGGCACCTTAGATTTCTGTCAACCATAACCACATAAAAGACTGACTGTGACCACAAGGGGCTCCAGTGTCCCTCAGCCCACATTACATAAGCAAAGCTCAACTGGAACCAAATGACGACCTGTGACCTCCAGCTTTTGCTTCATCCCCTCTTTACTCTTTGTCCCTTCCAAAGCAATCTAAATGTTTACAGGATAGTAAGAGGCTCTTGATAATTTTAGCAATGTGTGGATTCTGAAGCTAGAGAAAGAAAAAAATCTGACTTTATTAACAAAATCGCTTTGGGAGAAATTCTCAGACGGCCTCTTACTCTGTGACACCCACATCCTTTCTCTTTAAC
The DNA here is from genome assembly GCA_003697995.1 of Taxidea taxus jeffersonii. Taxonomy (NCBI): domain Eukaryota; kingdom Metazoa; phylum Chordata; class Mammalia; order Carnivora; family Mustelidae; genus Taxidea; species Taxidea taxus. The sequence continues at coordinate 315,732 of ML104689.1, read as the reverse complement.
ATAAGTCTGACTTTAAAAAAAAAAAAGCAAAAATTTATTTGGGAGTTTAGCTTAGGTTGGTGAGAAATTATAATTCTTAAAATAATCATTTGTTCTAAGAAGAAGATATTTCACAATCCTACATTACAATGATAACAAATGAAAACAATGGTCTATCTGCAAACTGGAAAATGGGCTGTGACCAACCGGCAATCGATGTAGTGTGAAGTCCAAGTCAATGGGTCGCTGCTGATGACCACACACTAAGGAATCCCAAAAAAGAAGGCATCTTGGTGGCTGTGGAATTATGCTCTTTAGACCCAGACACTTTGCTTTCCATCTGTATTAACCTGTGCTTTCTACCTTGAAAGGCATTAAACAGCTTCCCCTTCTTGAGCTAAGCTTAGTACCAGGTAGGAAGTATTCCTTTTGCCATTACGCATATTCTCTGTGTTCTCTTTTGTCTCGGAATGAAAAAGGAAGCATGACTGATACGAGTGAGAAAAGAATAAGAAAGCTTCTTTCCATTCCATAAAAATATATTCCATAGACCTTCTGTATGCCCAATGAAGTAAATCTTCCATTTTTAAAGTAAACAACTAGGAGAAAATGGTGTAGAGGAAATTTAAGCCTCAAATGAAAGTTTTAACTGAACGTTTTTAAAGCTTTTCCCTCCTCTACCATTATATGCACCTATAAATAGAAAATATATCATAAAATGTTAAGACAATTTTAGGGGTCAAGCTAAGTGGATATGAGTGACTTCCTAGTTGCGAGTCATCATATTCTCATTCTGCCTACTCAACCGAAAAAAAATTTTTAAAAAGTAAAACATTCAGTGGACCCTTTTTCAACTTACCCTACCTTATTCCCTGCATAAACAGACATTCTCTCATAAAAAAACACAGACATATGATTATTTATCACGCATAAAAGATCTTCCCAAGCACATATGTTTTTAAAATGCTTCAACAAACTGTCTGAAATGTTAATAACAAAACTGCATCGCAAATAGTTGAGATTTAAATAATGTTTCCAAAACTTACACTTCATTGTAAGAATACCATGGAGTTTCAACACATAAAATTGAAAACAATTCAATATCCAACCTCTTATTGTCATTCAGTGCCTGCTATTTTAATATAGAACTGAAATTTGAATTTCTAAAATAACTACCAATCTATTATGCAGGAATAAACGAGACTAGAAATTTTGCACCAACTTTCATAATTTAATTGAGGAACATTTTACAGTGAAATTATCAGGACACTCTACAGATATGAAGAAATACCGAAAACCTCTCCTCCGCCAGAGACCAATTGCACCTTAACAAAACTTTGAGTCATGAATAAAATAAACTAAGCACAGGTATCTGAATGTCTCTGAATCAGACTATTAAAAAGCAGGCTGCTTCTCTCATCTCTTTTTGCCATACCCATTTCTACTAAATCATTTGTTTATCAGCAGCATCTCATGCTGTATACTTCTATTACCAGATTTTGACAAAAAAAAAAATCTAAAAATATTTATGGTCACAAATCCTCATGCCTCTGTGGTAGTGTAAAATGGTACTACCAATTTGGATAATGAATTTGCAGTTTTGTAAAAAGTTAGATGTGCATTTATCCTATGAGCCATCAAATCCACTCCTAAGGATTCATTCTGAAGGAAGGAAGCCATATGTCCAAGGAAAACTTATACAAGAACACTCACAACGGATTTATTTATAATGGCCAGAAAGTGGGAATAATCTTTGTTCACATCAAGAGGAGAACTAATAAGCTAAACTGAGATATACAATGAAATACTATTGAGAAATAGAAAGGATTGAACTACTGAAATATAAAAAATAACTGAATCTCAGAAACACTATGCTGATCAAAAGAAGCTAGACAGAGACTGTATATATATATGATTTCACTAATATGAAAAAGGCAAAAATAGTACAATGGCAGTACAGATTCATGGATTCATCAGGATTTGCAAAGATTAGGAAGGAATATGAAGGAAATCTCTGCAGTGACGAAATGTTTCATATCTTGATAAGGAAATGTGGATTACACAGAGGTTTACATTTGTCAAAACTGGACAAACTAATCTGAGATTAATGCATTATACTGTATAAAATAATACATCCACAAGAAACAATTTTTTGAGTATTATAAAAGTTTTATCTTGGTCAGAATGTTTGAAAAACAGGGTGAAACAAAATAAGATTTCTTTAATAGTACTAATGTGCACTATTAATCTTCAAGAACTGTGGTAAGTGAACTTTTTGCCATAGAACAGTTTACGGACCACCTTTAGAGACTAAGCCTCCTCAGAACACAACAAAAAGGTAAGATTTTTACCATAATACATTAAAAAAATACGAAGAAAAGCTGTGTGTGTGTGTGTGCATGCACGTATTGTCTGTTAGCAGCCATAGTAATAGGAGAGAGAATGAATTAAGAAGACATCTATGTCCATGGCATAATGACACGTGTATCTTTGGTACCACCTGTTAATAAAGTCAGGAAAAGAATGGAAATTGTTACTGAGCCTGCAGAGAAGATTAGAGGAAACAGCTGAAGAGAATAGCAAAGGGAGATACCGAGGATAGTAAAGGAACAGGGTTGAGACTGATTCAGAGAGGCAAGGCAGTTGTGTGAGAAGAGTCAAAAGTTTTATTCTCAGCTCTGTTGCAGATTTAATCAGGGGCCCCTGGGCAATTCACATATGCAACTTATGACACTCTGGTTGGCTTAGTATATCTGACCTGAGAGTTTGTAATTGTCTGTGACTAGTGGCAGCTGTCACTGATGTACAGTAAGCAAGGTGATTCCCCCTGTGTCCCGTACTTAGGGAGACACCAAAGCTATGATAAAAAATCTGCTCTAGAGAAAATGAAAGAGTCAAGAAATTAATATATTCAAGATCAAGCATCTTGTAAATACTGTTTATGGATTGTAATCCTCACTCTAAGAGTGCCCAGATGTTTCAGAGCTTTCAGACAACTTCAAAATACACTCCCAGGGCCAGAGGTGGGGAGTGGGGTGGGGTGACTCAGGTGGAAGTCTGATACCCAGAGAATACTTAAGTGAATCTACATAATCATGATCACCAAAATGGGTGGGTGGGAGAACTTTGAATCTTTCACATCAATCCTTTGTGCCACATATTTCCATTTTACAAATAATCTTCCCTTTCAAGACAGTGCTTATTGGTTATTATAAACAGAAAGTATGCATATAAACAAACCCAATAATGATGTGCCTTTTGTTCTCCTATGTGGAAATTAATTCAGTTTTTCAGTGATGTCTCTCCAATTAAGTGTGGATTTGTCTAGGGGCTCATGAGTCTTGGTGCTCATGTTTCCCTTGCTAGGCCCACGTGCAAGAATAGTACACAGGGGCACCTGAATGGCTCAGTGGGTTAACCCTCTGCCTTCAGCTCCGGTCGTGATCTCAGGGTCCTGGGATCGAGCCCCTCATCAGGCTCTCTGCTCAGCAGGCAGCCTGCTTCCTCCTCTCTCTCTGCCTGCCTCTCTGCCTACTTATGATCTCTCTCTCTGTCAGATAAATAAATAAAATCTTAAAAAAAAAAGAATAGTACATATACCTGCTCAACACACACAAAATGTATTGTGGATAAAAGGATGGCATGAAGAAAGAATGAATGGATGGATGGGTAACACAATTTAATATTGCCTGTCAACTGAATGGATTAATATTATATAATAAACACGAATGGCAGAACTTCTGGTCCTGGCCAGGATGAGATAGCCTCCTTTGTGCTAGACTTCCCACACACAACCAGAAAATCCTGAACCTAGTACAATAAGCAAATAAAAAAAGATTCTAAAAGGTAAAGAAAGAAGGTAAACTGCATAGGGACTTTTAGAACAATGTGCTCATGAGGGTGATGAGTATCTAGGATTTTCTTTTTGCCCTTCATATATCCTGGATGGGACACTGGAGAAACCTACAACCCAGAACTGCCAACAGGCACAGACAAGAAAGCAAGCCCCCAGAAAGTCATGCATCCTCTAACAAAAGGATGCAGAAAGAGTAAGCTAGAAGTACAGAAAACTTTTTAACGGTATACACCTTAATCAAGGCACATACCAAAGGAGAAATTGCCCCACCTTGCAGCATCAGTTAGACTGTTGGGGAGCTGAAGTTCTGCCCTCATATCCCACATTGGCAAGGTTGGGCAAGCCAACCTCTTTACTTCCCCTCACCCAGTTAGTGCCAGTGATACCAAAGGTAAAACCAAAGTTCTGCCCACACACAACAGAAACAGGTAGAAACAGGGTGATGCGAGTTATTCTGCTTGCCTCTCCATGGTATTATCAGCGGGGTATAGAATGGTGAACTGAGCTTTCATCCCTACCAGACCTTCACTTTACACATAAAGAGTGAACAGAGTGGCTTCTTGCCAAAGATAAAAAGATTAAATAAGATCCAGGGTCTCACAAAACAAAACCCCAAATGCCCAGGGTTAGGATAAAAAAAATCTCTCATCATACTAAGAACTGGGCAAATCTTAACTTCCGTGAGGCAAGTCAATCAACAGACACCAACACCAACGTAACACTCATGTTGAAATATCTGATGAGGGTTTTAAGGCAGCCACCATAAAACTGGTTTGTCAGTAGTTTCAAAAGCATAACAAATGAAAAAAAAAAAAAGAGAAAGTTTCAACAAAGAAATAGAGGCTGTGAAGAAGAATTAAATGAAAATTTTAAAAATAAAAAATAAATGAGTCAAAATAAAGAGTTCAGTAATGGACCCAATAGCCGAATGGAAGGGAAGAGAAAAGAAGCCATAAACTCGAAGGTGGGATGATATAAACTACTCAGTGTAAACAATTGAGGGAAAACAGACTGAAAAAAATACAGAACAGGGCCTCAGGGACCTCTGGGACTATAACAAAAAATTTTATATTTGTGTTATCAGAGTCCCAGAATGAAAGGAGAAAGTGAGGCTTAAAAATAATTAGATTCCTCCAATTTTCAGTAAAGTCTTAATTTTAAAAAGTATTCAAGGTTTGAATACCTTGCACTCCTAGGAATATATCCCAGAGAAATTAAAAGTTATGCACACACAAACATTTTATACAGAATGGTGCACTCCAGGGTCACACCTCAAAACTGAACAGTTAGAGAAATAATATCTTTTTTCTAGTCTTGTGGTCAGGAGTCTATTCTCTACAAAACTTCATTCTGAGAGGCTCTGGAATGAGGAACACTAGGTATAGTGAACAGCTGGGGTGAAGTATTAGAGGAAAACAGAGGAATTAAGTGAAAGTTGATATATTGAATTGTGTGACTCTCAGACTTTTTTTCCCATTAGAAGGACAAGCTTCTAGCATGCATCATTGTATTACCTTACGACCTGACCACTCCACATCACTGGTGAGGATTAGAAGATTCTTCTGTGGATAAATTAATTAATCTGAGAGGAAAAGTTCCTAAAGCCCTTGGATACTGACTTAAGAAAAAAATGTGTCTTTCTGTTCCTCTGGTTGTTGGTGATGCATAGTGCTATTAAATACAGCTGTGACCATAATCAAATACACCAAAATTGTAAGTGGGCAGTTGGCCAAAACATGTATCCATGATGATGTCGTCAAGTCATTGGATTAACCAGACATGGAGTCAAAATACTATAGGACTTATTGTGACATGAGATTTTATACAGTCTTTTAAATTCTGTATCTCCTAGGGTACTCGGGGTAGCAACGAATAGGAAACTGAACTCAAACAAAGATACTAATTAATAAGGGTAGTTGTACAAACAAAGGCAAACATCAGCCAACAGCGAAGAAGACAAGTTGATTTGGATAGTTCGGTAATAAACATGAAATACCAAGGAAGAAAAGTTGAGATCCAGGTAACGAGAAATTCAACACGGGTGTTTAGCAAAGGGAATTCCAGAATGAAAAAAAAAAAAAAAGAGGTAACTGCTGAGAGGCAGTAGGCATAAGGAGCAACACTCTCACTGACAAGAAAGACAGGAAAGACTGGGGGCAGGCAGTAAATCATAAACAATACTGATGGGCAGGCATTAAATAGGGATTTTGAAGTATTTGTGAAAATATTAATCACAGTTGGTCAGCCAGACCAATGAAGAAGATAGCCATTAATTTTAGAAAAATTAACTCATGTGGAAAAAAAAATGTGTGGTGCAGTCTGGTCTGTTAGTTATTATGAATGTTATTGTGTAGGCAAAATAATGTAAGAATTGACAAAGAGCTTAACTAAATATTCTAATATTACTGTGCTAGGGGCCAAGGGAGGACAGGGGGTGAGGGAGGATGGGCCAACAGCATAGCAGAGAACCAATGACACACTGGTGAGAGTCAATAGAACATATTAGCCAATCATACTGAATGTAGAAAAACACCAGGAGAGCTTGAATAATTAAAGATTCCTTGAATCGCCTGCCATACTCCTCCCTCGGCGCCTTTGCATTTGTTGTCCCGAAACCTCTGCCTCTAAATACCCTCTTGACTCACTCTCTGACTCTCCTAAAGCAACAGAGATCACTCCTCAATGAAGCCTTCCCTGTACAATCTATCTAATAGTTCACCTGTCTCCATATATTTCATATTTTCTTCTCTGCTTTGTTTTTTTTTTCTTAGTGCTTACCACCAGCCAATGGATAATATATTTTATACTTATTACTCATGAATTTGTTGGTGTGTTGCCTTTCCTCTACTAGAATGTATATTCTATATTAGAGAAGACATGTAAGGGCTTCCTCACTGCCAAGGCATAGCACTTAGAACAGTGCTGATACATGGTAGGCTTTCATTAGCTATTTGCTGAGTAAATAAATAAATCTCTGTTGAATATTAATGTCTGAGGACCAGTAGGAAAGTTGTGAAGAGGTAACACAAAGGCCTGCTGTTTTTTTCCAATATTAGTCTTATACTATAACGTTTTTTGAAGTGAGTATGTACTTACTCTCATTGGAAAGTACATTTTTTGTAAAAACATAATCTAGATCAAATATAAGGAAGAGAAATTTCTAAGCTAATATTGAATGTGAAAAATATATGAGTCATTCCTTGGAGGTTTCTGGAAGTATAACAATTTTACCTATCCTGATACCTGGTTTGGAGGTCTAAGTACTAAATAATGAGGAAGTTGGAAAGATTAGCTATGGGAATGCTGAGATAAGATTGAATGCTTCATGGAAGAGTTACTGGCCACAATGTTTTTTTTTTTTTAAATTTTATTTATTTATTTGACAGAGAGAGAGAGATCACTAGTAGGCAGAGAGTCAGACAGAGAGAGAGAAGGAAGCAGGCTCCCTGCTGAGCAGAGAGCCCCATGCGGGACTTGATCCTAAAACCCTGAGATCATGACCTGAGCCGAAGGCAGAGGCTTAACCCACTGAGCCACCCAGGCGCCCCTGGCAACAATGTTTTAGTTTTAAAGATAGTAGTGAAACAGATAACCAGGTAGAGAAAATGACAGGGTTATCTTTTACTTTTATAATAATTAAGCCTGAGAAAGGAAGGTTTTTTTTTCTTGTAACAAAAAGGAATATACTTTATTGGAGAATGTATAGAAAATCAGAGTTGGCAAAAGAAGACAACTGTGGAAAGAACTGAGATGTCCTTCAACAGATGAATGGATAAAGAATAGGTGGTCCATATATACAATGGAATACTATGCAGCCATCAGAAAGGATGAATACCCATCATTTACACTGATGTGGATGGAACTAGAGGGTATTATGCTTAGTGAAATAAGTCCATCAGAGAAAGACAATTATAATATGATTTCACTCATATGTGGAATGTAGGAAATAGTGCAGAGGATCATAGGGGGAAAACAGAATGGGAAGAAATCAGAGAGGGAGACCAACCATGAGAGACTCTGGACTCGGGAAAAAACAGGGTTGCGGATGGGGAGGTTGGTGGGGGATGGGGTACCTGGGTGATGGGTTTTAGGAGGTCACCTGCTGTGATGAACTCTGGGTGTTAAATGCAACTGCTGAGTCATTAAACACTACTTTTGAAGCTAAAGATGTACTATATGTGAGTTAGTTGAATTTAAATTTAAAAAATAAAGTCAAGACACATGAAAAAGTGCTCCACATCACTGGGCATCAGGGAAATACAAATCAAAACCACAATGAGATACCACCTCACACCAGTCAGAATGGCTAAAATGAACAAGTCAGGAAATGACAGATGCTGGCAAGGATGTGGAGAAAGGGGAACCCTCCTACACTGTTGGTGGGAATGCAAGCTGGTGCAGCCACTCTGGAAAACAACATGGAGGTTCCTCAAAAAATTGAAAATAGAGCTACCTTATGACCCAGCAATTGCATTACTGGGTATTTACCCTAAAGATACAAACGTAGTGATCCAAAGGGGCACGTGTACCCGAATGTTTATAGCAGCAATGTCCACAATAGCCAAGTTATGGAAAGAACCTAGCTGTCCATCAACAGATGGATGGATAAAGAAGAGGTGGTATATATATACAATGGAATACTATGCAGCCATCAAAAGAAATGAAATCTTACCATTTACGACGACATGGATGGAACTAGAGCGTATTATGCTTAGCGAAATAAGTCAACTGGAGAAAGACAATTATCACATGATCTCCCTGATATGAGGAAGTGGAGATGCAACAGGGGTGGGAGTTAAGGTGGTAGGAAAAGTAAAAATGAAACAAGATGGGATCGGGAGGGAGACAAACCAAAAGAGACTCTTAATGTCATAAAACAAACTGAGGGAGGTGGGGGGGAGAGGGATTGGGAGAGGGTGGTGGGGTTACATTATATGTTTAAATAAAGCTTAAATAAAAATAAAATAAAATAAAATAAAGTCAAGTAGCTTAAAAAAAGAACTTTAACATCATTCATAATCCTCCTGGTCAGGAACACTTTTAATATATCAGCAAACATTCTTCCAATTCTATCTCTATGCTATGCGAATATGTGTCTGTGTGTTTATGTGTGCTTGAGCATGTGTGCTTGAGTATATGTGTAAATCCTCCCCTATTTTCAAATTGGGATTTGTGATACCAGCACTTTCAGAGAGCAAGGTTGGGACATCTTCCTTCTTTTTCCTAGTGAAACAGCCAGCATTTGTACTCTGATGATTTCTTAGCCACTGATGCCTAAGGGTAGGTTGGAGCTGTTGAACGTGAAGTTAAAGTTTCCATGTCGCCTGTTACTAATCTCCTGAGACAGTTTGTCCCCAGACAGCGTTTCTGGGGCAGACGGCATGTTTTTGTCTACGTTCCTTCTCACAATAACCCTCTAAGAATCTATCAGTCTGAGAATGGTGAAAGCTAATCCTTGGAAAACCATACCATGCTTTTTGAAGTATACTTTGAACTTTGATCTTGTAGAAATTTCATGGTTGGTATAAAGTGCCCTACAAGAAATTTTCCCTCTGCGTTTGATAAGGAAAAACTGTTCAGATTAGAACACTTTTTTCTTTTTTTCAGATAACTGTGTGGGTTCCAAACACATAGGATTTCACTAAGCAATAGCCCTTCAAAATAAATCCCCTTTTCCCTAACATTGTTCTCCATTTTTATAAATGATCAAGTAGCATTTTCTCCTTTTGTTCCCCTTCATTTGTCCTCATAGATCCTGATCTCATAACAACAGAGTTAAAGAGTCACTCACTTCCAAACCCAAGCATAAAAAGAGGAAATAAAAACACTGTATTTAGTTTAAATATATAATTTTTCTGTATTCAACCATGAGTGTGAAATGGATACCAAAGCCAGGAAAAAGTCAAATCCTCTACAACATAATTGAGATTGAAATACTGAAGTGGATTCCCATTGGTAACAGAATAGCACTAAACTATTGCTGCATATAAAATCTTTATGTTATGAATGTCTATGTTAGTCTAACAAAAAGACAACTCCTTTACCGCTGCAGGAAATGATGTACCTGCTTTGTTGCCATTTCAACATAACACTTAGCACATAGTAATACACAAACCTTTGAGTACCAATCAACTTCTTTTCTTGCAATTGAATTTGTTTAAATTGCTACTTTAGAAAACCTGATCCTCTAATTCCTTAAAATATCTACAGGCCAAAATCCAGTCAAGTGTTAAACTGATTGTATGCTCATAGATGCTCAACACCAACATTTTTATTGTCCAAATTATTGGCATTAGTCTGTTGCAATGACGTGTTTTCTTTGTGCCCTTTTAATTGGATGACAAATGTGTACATTGGAATTGGACTGGAAATCTATTCTTAATAAAAGGAGATGCAACCACCCATCAGGCTTTCTGAGATAGTATTTCTTAACATAGCTTAGATCTAAATATATATATATATATATATATATATATATATATATATATATGTTAAGTTCCAATTTTTAAATGGTGGGAAAATATGGTTCTGTCTCTCTCATCTCTTAAAAAGCATGTCAAAAAGAACCAAAAAAAAATCAGGAAAAAAAAATCCTATCTTAAGAGAAATGAAAGATATTTTAACTTAAACTATAACATGTGAGAAACTATGTAGTGGAGGTAAAATAGGTATGGAAAGGTGATTAGAGGGGCACCTGGTGGCTCTGTGGGTTAAGCGTCTGTCTTTGGCTCTGGTCATGATTCCGGGGTCCACCGATCCAGTTCCATATCAAGCTCCCTGCTAAGGGAGAGGGAGAGACTGACTCTCCCTCTCCATCTGCCCCTTCCCCTGCTCATGCTTGCACATTCTCTCACACACTGTCTTTCTCCCTCAAATAAATAAATAAAATCTTTTAAAAAAAGAAGAAAGAAAGGAAGATAAGAGCAAATAATTTCAAGATCTCAATCAGGGCATAGCTGGTCACAGGAGAAGGTACACCTTGAGGGAAAAACCCAGAATCCAATCAGGAACAATAAAAACATTGCAGGGGAACTGGCAATGGGTTTTTCTCTGGGCTTTGAAGTGACACCCAGAGCAGCAAGGGAGGCAAGGGTGAAAGCTCACTCTTGCACAAGGCAGAGATCTGCACATGCTGTTTGGGAAGATTCTAAATCATGTAGCTGCAAAAACTGCTAGCTGAAGAAAAGAGAGAAACAGTTCACTAGGTTCAAACAGCTCTCTGTCAGTAGGAACTTCCATATGAACCAGAGAGAATTCGTGCTCTCTGGGAACCCTGCACAGCTCACTTTCCAATGACTACTCGGCAATAAAATTGTTTTGTTAAAGCTCATCACATTCAGAGTTGAGGAATAATAACAAAATTTTAAAAAGGAACTGGAAACCATTGGAAAATACAATAAGGGAAAGAAGAGGGAAAATAAACCACAGACAGAAAAATATTGCCACAGTGTAGCATGCTTCCATGAATTTAAATAACTTAGCGAATCAAGAAAAGTTAGAGCAGAGATACAATAACTCCGATGAAACAGGAGGACATGAAATATGCACAAACAAGCTTCCATAGAAGAAGTAGAAAAGAAAGGAAAATCCTAACATAAATAAAGCAACATTTATGTAGATATGGATGCAAATAAAGAATTAAGCAAAATAAAGATGCAAGGGTTTGTAAAGAAAGTCTGAGGTCTGGAAGACAGTTAAAGGAGATACTACATGAATATAACAATCTCCAAGAAGAAAATCAAACTTCCAAGAGAAAAAAACATATTTAAAGTATAAATTTGGAAATTTCCTAGAAATGAGAAAAAGTTGAATTGGCAAATTGAAAGAGCATGCCATGCCTCATAAAAGAAAATTTTATGTAGAGTGATGAACACCAACACGCTTCCTAATAAAATTACTGGACTTCGAAAATATAGTAAATAATTTTCTGAGCATCCATGAAAAAAAAAAAAAAACAACCCACACAAAAACTAAACAAAAAACCCTGAATCACCTGGAGGAAAAAAATCCAGATTGTTCTCAAACACACTGTCAGCAATGTTACTGTACAGTGAAGCAATACCCAAAAGTCTCGAGGGGAAAGAAACGTCAAGATATAATAAGAATATTCCACCCAGCAGATGGTCTGGCTCTTGGGCCAACCAGGCTATTGGACCAAACACAATGTCTGGAAAGTAGTAAATGGATGGATAAATGAAAGACCTTAGTGTTGGCATATGGGTTTGATTCTCTATTGGACATCTGTGAGAGGGTAACTGGCAAACTTAGAGGTATAACAGTAGAGCCCAGGAGGAAAGAGGTCACATTTGTGAATCACGATAAATTAAATAAAAGTGTAAAACAGAAAGGAGATATAATGCTCAAGGGAAAAAGAACAACTTTCAAGAATAACATTTTTTTTCAGAACTTAACTCCATTTAATAAAGTAACACAAACTATAGTAAGGTGATACTTACTATTTGCCAGTCATGGTCATAAGCCCTCTACATGAATCAGCCCATTTAACTCCCATGAGAACTTTGTAAGTAGCCATTATTATTATTGTTGTTATTATTATTACTACTACTTCATCCATTTTACAGAGGACGAATTGGCACACATTTTTAAGGAAATTGCCCAGTCACATAGCTATTTGAACAATCTGAATCCACACGTGAGTTTGCTTCCATTAGAGAAGGGGCCGTTGGGAGATTGCAATGGAGAGAGAGAGCCTGTCAAGGCGATCCCACTGACCACAGTACCAGACACTGTGGAGTGGTCAAGGGGTGTTTTGACAACTAGGTGAGCTTCTGTGACAGTTGAGAAAACTATCTTGGCAAGTGTTGAAGGCAGGAACCAGACTAGGGTGAAACAAACAAGTGTGGACAAGAAAAATAAAACAGTGCATGTAGATAAATATATAGAAAACTTCTATAGGAGAGCAAAGGCATGGGTATCTCCTAGAACTTTCTGGATGTTTGTGTCTTTTCTCTGTAAGGAAAGTCTAAAGTTGAGACCATTACTTTTGCCTAATTTGAGAAGCAAATCTCAATAATATACATATATGAGGCATTTAAATTTTATCTCCCTGTCTTAAGTATTGTTATGTTGACCTGTAGGCCACAGAACAAACGGGGGAGGGCTATAGAAATGGGGAACTGGAGCGTAAGCAGTGAGAGTTGTAGACAATGCTCTCTGGTTTTACCTGAATCTGTCTTGCTAAGAGGTGAACCCGTTTATAAGACTTCTCCACATCCTCATTTAAAGCTTCAGGGATTTTGTTCTTGTTGGTGCTATAGTTCGTGATATTATACACTTAGAATAGTGATCTCAGTAACCAAGTAGCTAAGAAAACAACTTTTGACAAATAGGATACAATCCAAGTAATAAGCCACAGAGCAATTAGCGATGTGTTTTACCTCATAAGAAAAGGAGTTTTGAACTCTATCACCTTCTCTTGGGTTACCTAGTGATACTGCCCAGTAACGGTCTGTCTCTCCAGGCTGAGTCAAAGAAAGCAGGTATTCATGAGCCGCAGAGTTTAAAATTGCAAATTTACACAGTAAAGTAGACCCCGCAAGGCCCAAGGTCACATATAAATAGTGATGACACACATGTTTGAGTATACCTCCCCAATAGTACAAAGGGAGTTTCTTTTTTTAAGTCACAAAAATAGTTGACCAGCTGTTGCAGCATTTCCCAGGCTAGTTTCAAGATAATTTCTCTTTCCTTTGATAGAGACAGCCAGCTACCTTTCCTCAGCCTCTTTTAAGCCACACAGCATCTGGGAGTTAAGGAAGGAGAGATTTTGTGTTTGTGTTGTCACAAAACAGTCTGTCACTGCAGAAAATATGTATATAAAGCATTATGTATAGAAGGAGGCCGTCCTACATTTGGCAGGAGGAAGATGTGTGAACAGACACAAACAAGACTGTTACTCATTCTAGTACTATAAGCCATGCGGCTCCTTGGAGAATCAAGCCACAAGCACAGATCCATGCCATGTTAACTGATACCAGGGATTCTAGACGGAAATAAAACCCATACTGATACAAGGTCCTTAGCAGTATGGCTTTCACCCATGCGGCCCATTTTAAACACAGTTGACCGTTGAATAATGCAGGCATGAGGGGCACTGACCCCCCTGCACAGCTGAGAACCCACATATAAATTGTGACTCCCCCAGAACTTAATTAATAATTGCCTACTGTTGAGCAGAAGCCTTACCGATAACATAAACTGTTGCTTAACACAAATTTTGTATGCTCTATGTATTATAGACTGTGTTCTTACAAAAAAAGTAAGCTAGAGAAAAGAAAGTGTTATTAAGAAAATGATAAGGAAGAGAAAATATATTTACAGTACTGTTCTGTACTGAAAAAAATTGCATGCAATTGAGTTTTCTACAAGAGCTAAAATAGCTAACTAGAATTTCTGGAAAGTAAGAATCCAATCTTAAGCATCCCTCCCCCCCACCTTTTTTTTTTTTTTTAATCTCCAGCATATTACAGAGTCTGGCACATAATATGTATTCAATAAACAGATCTAAACATTTCTTAACTCCCTCTGCTACTATATTTGCACTTAGTGTTAATTGTCTTTTAATTACACCAAAAGTAATGTCTCCTTTGTGCTCATGACTGATCTAACATTCAGAGAAGCTCCAAATGTGTCAGAGATATACATTTATAAGCTACATCTCATTAGGACCTCCTTTTTCCAGCTACCTACAGGCTACCACTCTCACCTTATAATCATTCGGTCCACTAGCCACCCATCTCCTCCCCAAATGTACAGAAACTCAAGCATCTGTTTGACCATCTCACCCTTAAGGCACCACCATAAACTGTTAGTTTCTGCAAAGCTCTCTCCCCTGTTCTCCAAGCTTCAAGAGAGGGTCAGAATGGGGGCTAGGACAGCTGAGAAGCGGCACTGCTGGGACCAGTTCTGAAGAGTAGAGCATAATCAACACCCGCTGTTTGGAGATCATGGTCCTTCTCTCACCATTACAGAGATTCTTTAGGGCACACTGCCTGTGCTACTTGGATAGATGGATTTCAATGTAACAAAATAGAGTTTAATGCAAGCCTAATAGTACCAACATCTGCCTGTCAACTCTAAATATCAAAAAAATCACCACGACCTTCTCAGACTGACAGCAACTTTAGCCTAGAAGAACATCAAGGATTCTCTCTCTCTCTCTCTTTTCCTTTGTAGGGGTTAATTTATTGGTTGGGTTCCTGTATTGCTCCTTTCCTAGCAGCCCTAAACTCAGATATTGGAACTGCATCATAAGACAGTGGTATCATTACACATTTGTACATCACACCACAATTTGTTTTCTTATGTATTATTTTACTTGAACTCGGTGTCACACATAATGTTTTCACCAGATTGTTTTCTTTTATAGAAAAAAATCAGAATTTTACCTGGCAGAACTCGCACATATAAAAAATTATGGGGATTTTAAACTTGACATACCAGCAAAGTTATGTGGCTCTCTTAACCTCGTTTTTCTGTTTTGCAAAAGCGGTATGGCAATAGTACTGGCTGCAGAAAGTTATTTGAAGATTAAAGAAGTGAATACATAAATGCTCATTCGAGTATTGTCTGGCACATGGAAATGTTAGCTATAATTGTTTTGTAGCCTTGGTACTGTTGTTAATGTTATTATTTTCAAAGGAATCCTGGAGAATTACTATTGCTTTTAGTTACAAACACAGACTTTTATGTTGGTGTCTATATAGAGTTTTTATAGGAGATTTTGATTTTAAATCTAAGTTGAAGTGAGAATAAATAAGGTATTTCTTTGTGCTTTTGCTGCTATCTGGAGGGGGCTATTTTTGAAGCAACTTTTTTTTTTTTTTCTATAAGCAGGTGGATAAAATCTAAAAATCCCAGCTGTCTCTGTCACCAGACTAGGCTAGTTATTATTGACTTTCAGAATTTTAACATTTTCTTCATCACATTCTCAGGTATGAGTCATTCTATTTTAAGATTACCAGAGTCATTTAAATGTTGTGATTACTTAGGACCAAGTGTAACCTAGTGGTAGGAAGTATGCTCAATTTTGCATCTTTGTTCTTCATAACATAACTTATAATTACTAGTGAAAGAATGTGGTGCAGATTACATATCAAAAGATGGTACTATACCACAAGAGAAAGTTCACATTTAAATTTTATATGTTTAATTCCAAAGGATTGCATCTCCACTAATAGATTAAATCTGGGACAAAAGATAGCATTTTTAGGCTTTGTTATGACACTGCGTTCTACAAAAGTTAATGTCTTGTCCTCAGCAGGAAACAGGCAGTCACAAGTCTCTCATCCCAGCTAACCTGAGCTCTGCCCTCTTTACAGGAGGAAGACAGAGCTGATTTAAGCCAACTATAAAGTGGGAGGAGGATGTCTTCCATGCCCTTTAGGTGCTTTTTAGACAAACTCTCCATTTACCTCTCTACATTTGTAACTATGACTGTTTGGTCCTCAGCTCTAGGCCAAGAATCACAGACACCCACAGTCATGGCAGATCCTTGCAGACAGCTAGCTCCTGGCTGAGCACTTGCACAGATGTCCTCTGTGTGGAATCTGCCCTGCCTTCCTGGGCTGGGCACTGCTCCCACAGGCTCCCAGGCTTGTCCTGCTCTGTGACCATGTCCATTCGTTACCCATCACCTCTGGTGATAAAGGACACTCTCTTTTAAGATGCCAAACTGTGGGGGTTGTTCAAGGCTCTCAGTCTTCTTGAACATGTTGATGGTCAGCTTTACTTAATGCACCACCCACATCTGGTAGACAGGCACCACTCAGGCAACCTTTATCCAGACAGACTCTGGAGGTACAGACTTACCAGTCCTTTAAACCCTCCAGACTGCCAGCAGAAGAGTTACAGTTTCTTATCTTTCAGACTTACCAGAAGTGAGTCAGACCCTAGTTCACCAAGCTTCAGGGGACACATATAATACTTGATGTGGGGGACAGATGTCCCCCATTCCTCCTCCCTAGGTAGGACAATTGGAGATGGAGACAACAAAAGCATACTGACAGTTGTCTTAGAAAATCCTCTCCAACAGCTAAACTGACATTTAGGAATCTATAAGCTGTAGATGAGGAATTGATTCACAAACTGGGATTGGCCACCCCTTGGGCTTTGCATGATGGCCTCTCAACTAATTTTGGAGTTTTTAGAGGGCTCCAACAAAACTGAGAAAAAAAATAGTTCCATTTCAAAATAATATTACCTATGTGTGAAATAGTACAGAAATACCTGTAAGAGGAGATTTCACTTTTTCTGGATGAAATTCAAAACGTCGCTGGCCAAATTGAAGATCTCACAACAAGAGACTCTCTTAACCTTCAGGACCTGATACATCTTAAATGAAGAGGAGAGTGTGGTGACTAATACAATCTGAAATAAATAATTCTAGGCTTTCCAAACATCAGTTGAGAGCATTATCTTAAAGACCTTAAAGGCAGCTTTGCTCAGACTCCTCTACATTCTCGTGCCTGTAATAAGGAAAGTACAAGATTCCATTTATTAACAAGAGAGGGCTCAAGTCCCATACTTCTTTGGTGTTTGATTACCATTTCCATACATTGAAACTTTTCCTAAAACATAGATTAAAAAAAAAAACAGGCAAAATTCTTACAGCTTGAACAAAACTGTACCTGCACAGAAGTTGCCGTCTATTCTGAGCAGTGCTGTCCTCTTTAGCCACATGGATCCTCCCTGCCATGGAAGAGGCATTGGTTGGTCTCCATTTATGTGAGTGTTTCCCACTACAGCTTAAGAGCGATGTTTAAACTCTTTTCATGAAGGTTCTTTCTTTCTTTCCTCCCTTCCTTCCATATTTCCTTCCTTCTTTTTTTAAAATCGAAAGCTCTCTCTCTTATCATTCCATGAATTCTCATCCTCCTGTTCACCTCTTTGCAGATTTTAGGTGGTTCACTGAATTGAGGCCTACACATGATCATAGGGATCCAAACTTCCTCTTCTCCTTGTCTTTCTCCTGGGATACAACCAACTGCAGTTTGGGACTTTGTAAATGCAGTTTGGGCAAAACTGGGGCACCGACATCTAGTAAAGACACATCAAGAAATTGTCAGAGCTATGACACACTAGGCCCTGCTATTTGTTTAAAAAAGAAAGAAAGGAAAATAGATTTCTCCTTGTTTCTGGTAACATTCAACAAGTCTACTTTTTTCTACTTTCTGACAAACTTTATACCACATCTTTATGCATCGTATTAGAAAAATAATTTTATACTGGGCATCTTCTGCAGAGAGCATTAAAATGTTCAGGCTATCCTTGAGCTGATGAATAATCTATGGTGAAGTTGTCTGATAAAATCAATCTTCGATAGTTCAGCCCTCAATTAATTCTAGAATGACTGTGGCCTAAAAATGGAATTTTATTCATCTCTCATCAAGTTTAGGCCAGTGTTACTTGTAGTCACAAAGTCCAGTACTTTTTGTGATTTCACTAGTAAGAAAAGTAATAACTATTTAATTTTAATAATAGTAATGAGAGTGGGGCACCTGGGTGGCTCAGTGGGTTAAAGTCTCTGCCTTCAGCTCAGGTCACGATCCCAGGATCCTGGGATCAAGCCCCGCACCAGGCTCTCTGCTTGGCAAGGAGCCTGCTTCCCTTCCTCTCTCTCTGCCTGCCTCTCTCCTACTTGTGATCTTTGTCTGTCAAATAGATAAATAAAAAATCTTTTTAAAAAATTTAAAAAAATAATAGTAATGAGATCACAAACTTAAGAATAGGATTTTTATGTACTAAAACTAAATAATCATGTTGAGTGCAAAATAGGAATAAAAATGCAAATAGAATTACTACTGAAAGGAATAATTTATTTTATTTATTTATTTTTAAAGATTTTATTTAAAATAGGCACCCCTGAAAGAAGCAATTTAAATTATGACCTTGATCCACAGCAATTACAAGTAAGTAGGAAAAAAATTACAAGTAAGTAGGAAAAAAATAATAAATATATAGTCTACTTTTAAAGATTTATTTATTTATTTATTTGACAGAGCGATAGAACCCAAGCAGGGGGAGTGAGAGTGGGAAAAGCAGGCTTCCCCGCTGAGCAGGGCTGTGTTCCAGGACCCTGGGATCATGACCTGAGCCTAAGGGAGACGCTTAATGACTGAGCCACCCAGGTGCCCCTAGCCTGCTTGTAAATGAATTAGAAATATAATCATTATCAAAAAGTACTTGTTAGGCTTTCTAGGATGAAAGTTAATACAAACTTTTGCAAGGCTTTGGAAAATGAATCAGTACTCAAGATTATCAAAGATTCATAAATCATATTTGAGGATGTTTAAGGCTTTTGTATTTATAATAGAAAAAGCTAGAAACAATGCCTATGTCTAATATTGACTTAAATAACTTACATTGTACATTTAGGAAAGAGTATTATACACATTTCACAAATCATGTTTTCAAAGAATATTTAATAATATTGAAAAATGCTCTGAAGTGAAGAAAAGCTAATATAAAATTTTTTAGAAGAATGATCAAATAAATGTATGGATACCTCAGTTCAGAGACAGAAAGTAAGGGAACAAGCAAACATACCTAGTGTGTAAGAGTGTTCATTTTTGGTGATGGATGTATGATAATTTTTGCTTACATTATTCAGTAAGTACGTATTACCTTTATGATCAAAAAGGAAGCGAGATTCACTTTAAAAGCAGTCACAATGATGTAGATAAAGGTGGGAAAAACAGAATCAATTGGATCATAAATGGAATAAATGGATCATAAAGGAATGGAGAGGGAGGGGGAGGGGAAAGTAAAGGTGAGGAGAAAAAGGAGAGATGGGAGATAGGAAGAGAAGAAGGGGACAGGTAGGAGGAAGCAAATGCCAGATACGCTCAGAAGAAGGTCCAGAACTTTCATCTAGGAAAGGCTTAGGAAGAGCAATCGGCCTCAAAAAGGTGAACTTAATTCTCTAATTGTTAGATACAACTATGACTATAGTGTATTTGAACTTTCTGCCATTCCTAGGTCCATCAATAGATTTCTGAATATTATCGAAAACAAGGGAAGAGTACTGCCCTTTTCATACCCCATTACCTTTTTTTAAACCGGTCATCTTTAATGACTTAAGTATTAACAGAGATCATTCTTCTCAAGTCAACAAGGATAGTGAGAAGAAATTTCATCCTTTGCTAAGAAAAGGACATTTATTGAATTTATACAATATGACAGTTATAACTAGGTACACAGCAGCCACCATGCAATGAAGGGATTATCGTCCCCATTTTATAGCTTATTAAACTGAGATTCAGATAATTTAGTCTGTTTTCTCAGGATCTATACAATTTGAAATTCCTGAGCCATAATATTTCCCTAGTTTCTTTGACTGCTCCTCTTCACCATTATACCTTTCCTTAAGAAGCTCACCTACTAATGATTCTCTCTCCTGGTCTATAGGCATCCTCCACATGTGTTCTTACTGAGTCATTATAAACAATTAAAGGTTTGGCTTAGTCAGGGGCATTTATGTTTTTTATATTATTATCTCCACTGCATCAACAAAACAACGATCTCTGTTTACTGTGAAGAATTTTCTAGCAACCAAAATAATTGCAGTGGATCCCATGATGTACCACCCATACAGATCTGAAACTCTTGTTCTCTGGCTGCTCAGAGTGTTGGTAGCCAGGAATTCTCAGGCGACTGTATCTTTAGGACTTCCTGAAAGTCATGCTTCATTTCCAGGAGCAGTGCACATCCAGTGACTGGTTAAAAACCAGAATATAAACCTTTCACCAATCTCAGACAACTTTTAAGGGTCATCCCAACAGGAGGGCTTCTGGTAGGTTTGGCTAAAGACTCTTGCATAAATCCATTACAGTTAGATCTCTCCCTCTGCGGGATCCTGCTCTCTTTACTCCCTCCTTTCTAGGAGAACTCCCAGTAAATGTCCTGCATACAAATGTTCATCTCAGAGGCTGCTTCCTAGGGAACTTAGTCTGAAGGAGTTGGTGCTGGCATGGTCTCAGAAAGCAACAGTTGGATCACCTGATGGTTGGCTGGTGAGGAGTACCTATCACCAGTGGCCAGTGTACAGATATAGCTCCTTTGCCTGTGGTGGTAGTACTATTAAAACTGTCACCATGGAGAAGACATGGATACGGACACCAAAATAAAAGTCCCCTTGGCATCACAGAGACCTGGAGCAGGGGATTAGATTCCCCATGGAGTGTGGAAAAGGGGCTCAGGCAAATTGAATTTAAATCTCAGAGGGCAGAGTGGCTTCCACTAACCCTTGAAATACGTGTCCCTCAAAGAAGAGATGAGAAGATAAAAACCTCCAACATGGTTATGGCAAACAACTATGGTGGTGGGACGAGGGGTGATTTTTCCCCCCTCCTTTTAATTGTGCTTTGATGTGTTGGTGCCTTTTAGTTTTTAACTCAGTGTTATTTTAGAGGACGGACATAGTAGTATTCTGGTTTTAAAAGAAATGGAAGTGGGTTGTTTGAATAATAACCCTAACATTTTTAATTAAAAAAAAAAAACTGTCACCAGTTGTGAATTGAAATCGTGTACAGAGGAAGGAAATGCACTGGTACATACAAAATACAGGTAGATAAGAAATACAGGGGAATCAAATTGTGATTATGAGGACTATGGAGTTTGATTGCTATTATTGGGGGCCACTGATGATTTTTAAAAAGACAATGAAAGGCCAACAGTGATTAACCACCAAATAAGGATTAAATATGAAAAATAGATGACCTCAAGGGCAGTCTATAAAGAGATTATCTGTTTCAGCTAGAGAGCTTTTTGGGCCTTCAATATACTTGCCACTTCTCTCTTATCCACTTCAATTAACATTATGTCATGGATGTAGTAAATAAGTGTGATGTTCTATGGGATGTCCTCACAGTCCTATTAAGCCTCAGGCTACGGCTATCTCAGTTACTTCAGACTCCACATGTTAAGAGACCAAGAGGCAAGAATAAGGAATCAATATTTTTGCATATTTAATTGACCCTAACCATAAGGAGGAGTAATACATGTAGGACATGAATAATATGTTTAGTACCAAGTGATCTTGCACAAATTAATTAACCTCTATGACTTCATTTCTTCATCTGTAAAATGGAGAGAGTAATTGTGGTGAGGATTTTCTGCATCAGGATTAAGCAATTCTTCCTATACCATATATGTCTGAAACCTGCAACTGATAGATTATTATACTGATAGCTTAAATATTAAGCAAACACAATTTCCTAGAGCAGTAAATCTCAAAGGGTATGTATAAGAATCCTAAGAAAATGTTACTAATTTAACAACATCTCTTCCCCTAACTCATCCCATTTTATATGATAACCATTCCCACATTGGGGCAGGTAAGAATGCTGGATGTGGATGACTGGAAACCCCCCCCAGGAAATTCTAACAATTCCTCATGGCCAGCACCCATTCCTCATGGATTAAAAACTCTGGGCCAGAACCTTTTCTTCCATTCTGTACTTAATTCTGTTCCCAAAAAAGTTATTCAAACTTTTGAACTTAACGAGTTAAGGCTACTACCACTGTAGAGCTTCCACATTTCTTGAGATTTTTCTCTCTGCATTAGAGGTAGTCTGATCTTCCTGTTATCTGTGTTTCAAATATGGCTGTTTTTCAAGACCTTGACTCTGAACTTTCCAGTTTATTATCCCTAGGAGATCTTTCCCTGACAAACAAAAAATTACTTGCTCTTTTTTCTATGCCTCAACAGAACTTTATTCAAAAAGGCATTGAAATATATAGATAGATGACCACTGGTTTGTCATTTTTATGTATTTCTTGAAGACAGAGCTCTTCCTTATTCAATCATGTGTCCCCTGCATTTATGCTAAAGTCTGGAACATAATTAAAGCTTACTATATATTTTTCCCTTTTCCTTTGTGAAGTCAAAATAATAGAGTGTAGTAATTCTTGCCCTTTTCTGTGTATAAGAATCACCAGGGGAATTCGTTGAATAAGTAAATTCCCAGCCTCTTCCAGAAGAGAATTTTATTCAGTGGATCAGGGAATGAGTTAAGTCTTCTGTCTCTCAATAGCAATCCCAGATGACTCTAATAATGATTTTTATTAGAATAGTGAAGAAACAACACTCCAGAGTCTAGTCCATAGCTTTAAGGCTTGGAAACGATTTTGCCATTAAACCCAAGGGTGATCAGGATCAGAGCAATGGATTCACAATAAACTTGACCATAATGACAATATATTATCTTAAAATGAAAAATAGAACTCCAGAGAGACTAATAGCTAGTTAGTTAATTTTCTCCCATAAAGAAATTAACATGAACTATTATAAAATTATAACCAGAAAATTGCTTTGTGAACCAGGCCAGTATGTGGGTGGTGTTCTAGTCAGTGGCAATGGCCTATTTGAACTTGCTTAAGAAATTTAAAAAGTGATATCATACAATATAGCTGTAATTATTTTTATAAGTTTCCTTCTAGCAAAGAAATGTAAAGTGAAAAGTCCTTTAGACAAGTTCTAATTTGACTGCAGAATTTGACAGTTTGTTTCTATTCAGCTGCAAAACCCTGGGAAGGGTAGGGTGCGTTTTCACTTGGAAGTTGAAGGTATTTTATATGCATATGTACACCCGTACTAAAAACCATGCCAAAGTTTAGAAAAGATGAAGCAGGATGCCTTACATATTGCGGGGGGAAATTCAGAAATACAGAAAAGAAGCTGCCTGTCTGCACCATCATTAGGAGCTTAATGGACAATTCTAAATAAATATTCATTAGCAATGGATCAAAAGAGCAGGGAGTTTCTGTCTATGAACAAAATGAGAAGCTTCAGAAGAACTACCAAATGTGGCACAATATACCCAGAAAAAAGTTAAGAAAAAGAATTGATTTGGGTAAGAAGAAAAACTGAGTAGAAAATAAGAGGAGGCCCAAAGAAAGCAGCTTCCTTCCCCAGGGGGTTCACACAAACATGCTTATAAAACACCTTTTTGTCCTTCTTTTCCCTCCTTTTCAAATCATTTTAAACAAATGTATGGAACCAAAGATGCTAACACTTCAACTTTTGCCCGTTATATTGAAATGGATTTTCATGAGTGAAATATGTTAAGTAGCCAAACATTTGTGATATCTCCTTGACATTACAGGTTAATTTTCAGAAGACAAGGGTAAACAGCAATTCTGTGTTGTAGAATCACTAGAACAAAATCACTACAAAGAAAATTGTATGTGCAGTAGCTTTTTATAACATGTCTCTAGAACATCGGAGACTAAAACATTAGGAGATTTGGAGATGGAAAAGAGAAAACATGAAATGAAGAAAAGATTTCATTTGCACAAGAGCTACTAATGCACATAAACAAGAATCTTTAAAATGTCATCCTGGTAGAATTTAACATTCAGAATACAGTATTCACCTTAAAAATACTCAACAACTGGAGGATCTGCTGCTTAGAGAATTAAGGGATTTATATATAATTCTTTCTGTTTCTCTGTCACTAATTTACTCAAAGACCTTGGTAGCAAGTCACTTAATTGCTCCAAGCTTCAGTTTCTTCTTGGAAAATATTATATATTTTCAAAATATAAATCAATGCTGCAAATCTGGGGCCTGAGTTAAAATAGTGGATGGTTGATTAAAGATGTTACAGAAGCTTTGCTATTCATCCCACCGAGAGAGAGAGCCAAATTCCCTTCCAGTTGAATGTTAGCTGGTCTTAGGAATTGCTTGGGTAAGGAAACCTAAGATAGCCATGTAGTCACATAAAGAAAGCCAGTTTGGACACCAGTCTCAGGCTACGGGCCAGATCTGTACGTGAAAGAAACTTCAGGTGACCCCAGCCCATTTGACTGCAATGACGTGAGGGATCTCAAGCAAGAACTACCTCCCTGACCTAGTCATTCAAAAAATGTGAGAAATAATAATATATATTTGTTCAAAGCCAGTAAGTTTTGGAGTGGTTTATTTTGTAGCAATAGATAACTGGAAATGTGTAAAAGCTTTGCAACAGTCTGGTTTCCTAAAGCAGGTTTCTCAACTAGGTTCTGTAGAACTCTAGGGTATTATAAGATGTTGCTACAGGTTCTACATTAGACAGTAATTTTTTTGAAAAGGCATGATTTTTTGAGCTTTGAAATTGTGCAGTGCTTGTGCTCACAGTAATGGATAGTGACCAGGCAGTTCTGCTGTGAATTTCATTATTGACCCCATATGGAAGCAAACAGTAAATTGTGTTTATTTGATAAATTCCATTCTCCATTTTTGGCATGAAAAGCTGTTGCCAGTTAGTGTTTTCTGTATTGCAAGAAGAGGATGATGTTAGGTTAATGAGAGTAACCTCTCCTTCCAGAATTACCTTCCTTGATTTCCTATTATGCATCACCAACTGACTTAGGGGCATGAACAGGCTCTATTAGTGTAATGGAATTTGGAGGGAAATTTTCACTATAAAAAAGAAATTATGATATATTCAGCTGCACTTACCTCTTTTCTATTGCTGACCATGTTGTAATACAGAAATTGTATGAATTAGAAATTGTAATGCAATGATTTTTAATTATTTTGTAATTTCCCCATGTATTTTTATGCCCTTCAATTTTATACTTCGTTAATATTTTCTAATTACAAACATGTCTGAAGATCCAATGTGGTGTTTTTGAAGAGAAAGCTTAAAAAGGAAAAGTAGAATTTTAGATGTATCCTAACAGAATTCTGATAAGGCTCATATGATGAAGAAATGTAAAAAAAAAAATTCCAATTGCAAACTGTATAATAAGTCAATTTAGTGATGACATGTCACATGATATTAAAGAGGTTTTGTGTAATAAACTAGAAACTAATAGTTTGGCCAAGGAGGTTGAGATGTCAACAGATTTTTATCAGTAAATGTTATATTTTAGCATTTGTGAAATTTGAAAATGATAGTGAAATTCATAATTGCAAAAAGCTGTTCCCCAAAAGCAAAAGCCAACACATTTTTTTCTTCATTTTTGAGAAAGAACTGTCATGGTATCTGTATTCATGGCACTCCTTTAGGGGTTTTTGTTTTTCTTAGGAAAAAAAAGAATATCATGAATGTGTTCACAACATACTACTTTCTTCACAACAGAAAGGTGTTAGTATCAAATATTCTTGAAGATGAAATGACAAGTATCCTGACTGATGGTCAAAAAATGGTTAGTTTTAGTAAACAAAAATTATTTCATTTAAGAATATTTCAGAAAACTGCATGAAGATATCTAAATAAGGTGTTTAAAAGATAATTGCAGGAGTGCTGTCAAAAAATTAGCCAGCCAGATTTGGTGGCAATGCTTTGAAAACGAAGCATGGCGGCACAACATTAGTCTGTGAACTTGCAGACATTTTCATCACACCAACATGTATATACCTCTTTTAGGTCCCAGAGAACATGTTTTGATTTCAAATGACACCAGTCCTGGATATTTCATGTTGCAAAAGAAATCGTAAAATGTTGCCCTTGCTGCATGGGCCTGAGAGTAAGGAAAGAGATTAACAAATCCTGAATCCTACTACTGTAAAGTCTTGAAAGTATGAACAGTCTTTACAGATGACTAGATGAAGGAAACTTTCTCTGAATATCCTTCTTCTCAGCCAAAGAATGTGAATTTGTGAAACAAGGATGAACTTTGTGTGCTCTCTCTGATCATACACTGGAGAGGAAATTGTCTGATCTCCTCTAGACAAAGTTTGGATTTCTGGAGGAAAAAAGCATCCTATTGTTAAAGAAAGCAATGAACATTTTGTTGTACTTTGCAACTTCTTATACGTTTATGTAAGCTTTTTCTGGTTGATTAAGCATCATAAGCAAAGGTAAGAACTGTCTCCTTTTAGCTAAAAATGTTATTTGTGTGGGACACCTGGGTGGCTCAGTGGGTTAAGCCGCTGCCTTCAGCTCGGGTCATGATTCCAGGGTTCTGGGATGGAGTCCCGCATAACGCTCTCTGCTCAGCAGGGAGCCTGCTTCTCCTCTCCCCTCTCTGCCTGCCTCTCTGCCTACTTGTGTGATCTCTGTCTGTCAAATAAATAAATAAAATCTTTAAAAAAAATGTTATTTGTGTGCCCTCATATCAGTTTTCAATCATAAGTTGAGTATTTGTGCAGCAAAAACACAAAGCAAAACAAAATACATGTTTTTCATTAAAAGGTAAAATTTTATTTTTTAAATTTATTTTCTGCAATTTTATGATATGTAGATACATAAATAAAATGAAGCAACCAATTCATATGTGTAACTGATATTTCTAAGTCTATATCTGACTGAGCCTTATCATGTCACTTGTTAGAAAATGTATCAAAATTCACATAAACTTTGTGTCATATGCTATACTTTTACTCATTGTGCTTAGATTATGGATTTGTGGTTTGATTATTCTATTTTGTAAATATATTTTTATGTTGAAATATCATTAGTTGTCAGTTTCCAGCTTGCATTTAAATTCAATCTACCAAGAGTACATTCAGAAGAAACAAATACGATTTTGGCTTGAGTCAATTTTTTAACAGAAATTCATTATGTATACCTTATGTGTGTTTAAACCTTACAAAATAGGAAGAAAAAGATTAAGAATAATAAAGAAAAAGTGATTTGAGAGAAACCCAAAGCCACATCAAGCCTAAGAAAAGTGCAAATATGTTTATGTCTTATAAAGAAAAGAACTAGATGGGGAGAGTATGGGCTATGGTGAGTACCGTGAAGTGTGTAAGCCTGACGATTCACAAACCTGTACCCCTGGGGCAAATAATACAATATATGTTAATAAAAATAATTTAAAAAAAAGAAAAGAAAGAAAGGAACTAGAGATCAGAGGACATGCCCTTGACATTTTAGGAACCAAGGAGAGAGTGAGCCCAGAGGGGGGAGAAGATCCAAATGCCCGGGGAGGGGCGGGTGTCGAGAAATGTACATGCTGCCGACTACTTCTTCAGAGAAACGAGTTCAGAGAAAACATAAAAAAATAGGTGTGGGACAGTGGGAGAGAGTGACACAGAAGAAAGGAGAAGCTTTGAAGAGATTTAGCTGAGGCTGAGATGAACCAGAAAGGCAGGGGATGCAGAAGCCCTGGCAAAATGGATCATTCCTGAACTATGGGGTAGATGGAATGTAAAGGAGATTGCCAATAGAGCAACTGTAAGGAAGTATTAGAAGGCCTCTTAGACTACCTTAAGTATATCCTTACTTGAGTGAAAAAGTTCAGAAATTTTAGTTCTTCCATCTTCAAAGAGCTAAGAAGCTCTTATTGAGGCCATGGACGAGGCAGACACACAAATGGTAAACAAAGAAGTGGAACTGGAGACCATGTTCAAATTCAAATTAATGCCTAAAGTAAGGAGGTTTTTTCCCACCTCACTCCCTAAAGTAAGGATTTTAAATGAAGCAACAGGGCATATGTCATGCGTAGGAATATTTTTATTACTGTCAATAGTAACTCTAACTGAAACTCTGGGCATGCGCAGGGCTGATGGAATCCTATAGGTGGAGAGAACAAGAGGAACGTGAAAATGGAACACCCAAATTCTGACCGGTGAGTCTACTTGCTATGGAACAGCCATGGTCCAAGACCATGGACTTGGAAAAATAAATTTATTTCTACTTCCTTTAGTGGCAGTATTCAGAGTTGCTCACTCAGGGAATGGGAGGAGACTCTGCTTGGCCCTGTTTTGCCACACCTTTCCTACATATATGTATCTATGGAGCATCAATGTTGCCCTTTTTCTTTCTCTGTGGACACAAAGGCCAGCACAGGACCTTGAATACAGTAGATTTCTGATAAATATTGAAATGAATGAATGGGAAACAATCTTACCCAATTGATAATTGTTTCTGCTCCTGAATTTTGTTTGGGAGCAAAAAATATTGTAACCTAAAGTTTGGTTTAAGATGGATTTAACATTATATTCTACCTACTCAAATGTATTCTATATCTATTTTAAGGTAACAGTCATATACTTATAAGAATTAAATTCCATTAATTCCCATGTGAGAAAACGTTGGGATAGTAAAATATTCAACAATAATACATTAAGTGGATTGACTCATGATGAGAATTGGCTGAACTTGGCTCTTCCTTTCTTCATATACACTTCCATTTCTCTACTACAACATGGTCATGGGAGTTTGAACATTACAGCTTTTCAAAATAGCAAAATACCTTATTGATATTTTATAAGTAAGTGCTCTACCTGCCTCTATTTTTTTGATTACGTCCAAGTTTATAATTTTAGAACTCTGGTACTTTCTATATTAACTTATAACTGCTGACAAAATGCTAGTGTTTTAAAAATCTTAAAAACATTCCTTAACCTGACGGTATAAGCCACAGTGGACTAGAGAGTGTCTTCTCTAATTTTGTGTTCTGTCACTTCATTCTGTGTCACTTAGTTCCTCTGTCATAGCTCAGATTTGTGTAATAGATATTTTCTAAGTTACCCTGGCAATCACTTTCTCTGAAGGGCCATGCCAGATCTTTTAATCTTCCCCAAAGCTTGCCTTTCCTCAGTCCTAATTAAATGAGAATCTAAAAACCCTACACGATCCCGGAGGTGGGTAATAAAATGAATTGTTGTGGGTTGCTTTTTGGGGGGTTTTTTGTTTGTTTTTTGTTTGTTTTTTGGGTTTTTTTCCCCCTGATATCTGAAATTCTTGCTGGACTGCTTATAAATTAATCTAACACAAGAAGGAAAAATATCCTTTTTGTAGATTAATTTATAAAATATAGTAATCCATAACAAAAGTTTTTTTATTATAATCACAGCTTTTCTACTAGTTTCTCAAGTTAAAATTTCATGGAGAAAATTTTATTTTTTTTTTAATAAGAGATATATAATCTCTATGTATATGGATGACTCAGATTTCACTTCTTGTAATTGTGACCCGTTGGTTCTGGGTTCTTTTTCTGGAGAATATTGGAGCAACACTTAACATTTCTGGGGTCCAGGCACATGCCAGTTGTCTAAATCTTCATTACTCAATTGACCAACCATGACCAAAGGTCAAACAATTCTATAAGGACAATGTCATCACCCTTTGATGATCATATAAGCTTAGTAATTATTGGTGATTCTGTTGGGTTCTGAGGATTCTGGCAGCATGACATAGAAAAGAAGGTCAGACTGTAGAAATTAGGGACTTCAGTAGGATCTGGGCTATTTGGATTTTCACAAGACGGTGGACTGTGGCTCATGGCTGAGCTCTCCCAATACCTCCGAGACATTCCTTGAGAGTGACTCATCCAGTTTTGAGTTTCACTGACTGCATGCCTCACTGCTTCTTTTTACTTCTATACAGAAAGCTTATGGATCATTGGGGAAAAGTGAGAAAGGAGTTTCAAAGGAAGATTTAACAAGTGAAAGGGATAGAGTTTGCACCATGGAGGAAGAAAAGCTATGGGGAAAAGAATTAAAGAGTGAAGAGACGCATTGGATTTAACAAGCTAAATAAAGCTATGGGTTGGGCTGGGCTAGCATTATGCAGGAACACCACTATTTTCTTTCATTCTTTTCTGGAAGTGAACTTGAATCATATTCTTCCAGTTACTTTGCAAAAGGTGGTGCTTGTGAGAAATTACATGTCATTGATATATGGGACATTGTCATTGAGATGTGTGATTTGAATTGAAGTGAGGAATGCTCAGAGACTTTTCTACCTGGATTATGACCTAGTCATTCTGACAGGGGAGTCTTAGAGGTTGTGTAATTGTAGATGAGATATATTCTTCTTCTTGTTGGTCTGTTTATTGGCAAGGTAGTGCACCCTGAGCTTTGGTCAGAGTGCTCTTTACTCTGTGTATATCTGGACATGTCTCTCAGTATTTCCACTCCAGTTACTGGATAGAATCCAAAGCTATTGGTATGAGGTCATAATCTCACATGCCCTTCACAACATGGCTTCTGGTTCCTCCAGTCAGCCTCATTTCTTGCCTCTAGTGTAGACCTCAGGCTTTCTCATTCAGAATTCCTGTAGCTCCTGCAAGATTCTCATAGGCACATACTGGAACGTGCATTATCTCCCCTCTGTCTTCCTGGTCCCCTTCTTTCAACACACAGCATAGGTCTTACCTCCTTTGTGAAGACAACATTTCTCACATCTTATAATTCTTCCTGTTCCCAGAGCTCCTACAGCTTTTTCCAGCACTGATCACACTTACACAGCCCTTCCTCTTGAGCAAGACCATAAGCTCCTGGCAGACAGGGACTGTGCCATATTTATCTTTCTATCCCTTAGAGCATAGCAGGGTCTGAAATAAGACCAGAGGTCCATTTATTTTTAAATTTGAAATGTTTAATGATTCTTCATTTTGCCTGTAAGGGAAATGTTGTGGGTAGCCTCTAAGATGGCATCCAATAAACTTACCTTCTTCATTTATGCTCTTATATATTTCCTTCTCCTTGGACTGAATTTATTGACTGACTGCTAGTAAAGATAATGCAGCAGATATAATGGGCTATTACTTCCAAGATTAGGCTACAAAATGACTATGACTCCCATCTTGGCCACTCTGAGCAAAGCCACACAATTTTGTGACTTTTGTGTATTTCTAGGGGTTTAGTTCTTCATTATTGCATCTGGCTCTGAGTTGTTGCTTCTCTTCATTTCCTTATTTTAATTTCTTCTTTATTCCAACATTAATATCTTCTCTATCTTCATTCTAACTCAGGTGTGGGATACAACAATTTTTCTTAGATTTCACCAAATCCACTCATCCAGTGCAATTGCGTGTATAGAAGACTGTCAAAATTTAGGTCAGGGAAGAAGTTTATAGTCCAATAATATACATAATTAACATTGAATATTGGATCTTTCTTTACTAAGTCCTCTAGGGATGCCCACCCATGGATCTATTCAGCAGCATTTTTTTTTATCAAGTACAGCTCAAAACATGTTTTCTGATGCTTTCTCTATTTTTTAAACTCTTTTCCCAGTAGCCTGTCTTTCCTCTGAGGATTTATTTATGTCCTTTTCTAAACAGAAGTACATCTACTCTGGATCTTGAACTTAAGTAGCCAGGAAAAATGGGCAGAAACTAGACATTCCTTTCTGTCTTTTCTCTATCTCCTGTAACAGTCAAAATAAAAAGGCTGAGGATATTTTCCCCCACTGGTATGCCTTGTATCATCCCTCTGAAGCAAAAAGCTACAATAGTTAGCTTTCTTTTTAAATATAAATGCTTTCCCCTGAAATGTAGATAAAAATTTTAGCACATAAAAGGCATTTAATTATTTTTTTAATTTTCTTTCTTTCTTTCTTTAATAACTATTGGTCAAATTATTTTATCTCCCTTGGCCTTGCCATCTTGGCAACAGTCAACACTTTAAGCCCACATTATGCACCAGAAAAAAAAAAAAAAAAGATAAAATGATATGTAAGGTAGCTTTTTCCCTCAAGCTATTTATTTCTGGCTATAATACATATTGACTGGTCTTTCTTTTCTTTTCTTTTTTATACACAACTGTGTGTGTGTGTATATGTGTGTTTTCATGTGTGCCTCTGTATCTGTGTGTTTTCTGGAATACTCTTTCACACTAGTTCTGCTTCTGCATGCTCACACTCTCTGCATCTCAAGACTCAAGTTTATGATTATTTCCCTCATAAAAAAAGTCTTTAGTTATCCATTTTAAAGTTTTGTTCCTGAACTTCCATAGTGCTTTGTACTTCTTTTATAGACTCCCACTTTCAGTGACCGATTCCAAATCTGTAAATGTCTCATATTTCCTTTTGACTATTGGCAATTTGATAGAGGTGTCCCTGTTTGGTTCCTTTTTGTGTGTCCCTCACAGTCTCTACTAAAATGCTTGCCCCTTGTGGATATGCAGTAGACACTGACATTTTATCATCAGCTTTCCCATTTGGATTCTAAGAATCTTCTTTGACTTTGTATCTATTATTTATTGCATAATTTGAAGCAAATTTTGTGTTTGTTTTTTCATAGTATATTTACAATTCTACTTTTCCTCTCTTGCATGAATAAAATAAAATCTTTAGTCCTTCCCTGTCCCATCTTGGTAAACTTGGTAACAGTATTTTCTGGAAACTTAAACTAGATTCTGTGGCTTAAATTTTCTCCTTTGCTCTTTTAAAAACTTCAACTGCCTCCTTGAAATAAATCACCACTTTCTTCTCAGCCTTTTCATTGAGAAAAATAAATTTCTTACCTAAGCTTCCTACCCATCAGTATCAGCTACAGAATTAAATACTGCTATTTATTCTTATTAATACATATATAAACCACACAGTAAAATATCTGTTTTGCTAATTACTTTTTAGATTACTTTTTATTTTTTTTATGTTTCCTCTCTGAGCAGGAAAGGGGAAAAGAAGGAAGAAGAAAATCTGAAGCTTTATAATAGAGAGATAGAATACCATAACTGTTACTTTAAAAAATAACAGAAAGATTAATAGTATACACGGGATAATTATGATTTTCATATGTTTAGTTAATGTTAAATAGTTATAGAGTCATCAGGATCATATTTTAGGGTTTGAGTATATAAATGTGTATGTGGTAAAAGTTCAAAAATATGTATGTACTAATTGATGGTATTTCTAAAGAAGTTATTTGAATTGATTAAAAAATGACATCATATAAATCTGATAAAATACAAGGAAATATGCAACCCATCAGAAAATATTTCATGGTGAAGAACTCCAAATTCCCTGGGTACTTTGGCATGCCATGGAAATGCTATGCCCTAACTGAAGAACAACATTGAGAGTGGGAGGTAGTAACTAAACTAGAAGATAGCTTGAAATAAGCTTCATGGGAGTAGTTTGTATCAATTAGTTCATGTGATTCTATATTAAACCAAAAAGAAAAAAGGAAAAGAAGTTCTGGATTTCCTCATAGTTAGAATCCCCAGGAACTTCTTAGGTCATGGCTTTTTCCCAGGGAAACAGAATTTTCTATATTTTTGTGATACTGGAAGCAGAACAATCATATATCCTAGAAGGTATAGGACCCTACCTATTTTTAAAGACTTTATATATAGATCATGTATCAAAATGTATGTTCTAAAATATAATTCTGAGAAAAAAGGGAACCCTAGAATTTTCAGAATCAAAATTTCAGAATTCTGGTGTTCTTGTTTTAGGTTTCCTCTTAGAGACCACACTCCCTTCTCTGAACACTGTATTAATTCTACTAACAATGTGCATTGGTTGGAAAATTAGGACAAAATGATTCCTTACCTCCAGCAATTGAAAGACCAGACCCTCAGGGCCAATCCATGAACACAGTTATCAGATTCTGACTCTCAAACACGAAGAGAGACACAGAGAACCTACGACAACAGTTTGGATACTTGAACTAAAATTGCTTATAAAGTCAGATTTGCTCCTTTGTTTTTGACCACATGTACAATGATGAGAAGAAGACAAAGCTGGTCTCTTCTCTGGTCTGTTGAAGAACACAACAGATATACTAAGAAAGCTCCTGTCCTGAAGGCCACCAAGTTTTCAAAGGTCATCTCCAGTGGGACCTAGCTGAATTTGCCTCTTACTTTTCCATATACACTTCTATGTAAGTTAGCCTAAATGAGGTCCTTATTACCAAAGCACCTTGACTAAAACACCAGTGTTTGAACTGTAGTTGCTATTGCTGGGAAAGACACTACAGTTGAAGTTGGTTTCTGGGTCATCCCTATTGAAATGCACTTTAAATATATTCCATGGAAGATAGATTTTTTATTTCCTTGACAATTTTACTTCTCTTCCTTATGAGTAACAATAAATATTTTAAGCAGAAATTTCCCTAAACATCATTACCTCTAAAAAATTGAGAAGATTATTCAAATTATTATTATAACCAACCAGAGAGTGCAGCAAAACAGCCTGATAACCTTCTTTCATGCTAACTTTAAGCAAACCAGCTGTATGGCTATGAACAAAGCACTTTCTCAGAGCCATAATGGTAATCAGGAGCCAATTCCCTCACCTAAACATAGAGGTTAAATTAGATGCCATCGAAGATTTGTCCACATGTGAAAAAACCGTAGTTCTAAATCCATAGGAAGTGGTGCCCAAGAAAAATTATAAATAGGAACAATTAGGTTTTTTCAGGTTTTCAATTAACTTGCTCAGAAGTGAGTATTGTGATAAGATTGCAATATAATTGTGATTAATGTTGTCATCATTATGATAATTTTCATCACAACAAATCAGGAGGAGATTTCCCACAGCCACAAAGGCAACAGTACCATATAGATTGCTGCTAAGAGTAACAATGCCTTTTGTTTATGTAGAGTTTTACAGCTTAAGAAAATACTTTATAAGCATTATCTCACACCTACTATATGAAATGTGTTTTGATGACATATACTCACAGAAACTTGAAGGTAGAACCATAGAAGCTCACAAAAAGAGGATTTCCAATATAGGGGGGGATTGGTATGATTTATAATACAGATAAAACTGGGATTTCCAACATTTTAAGTGGGTATGTAGGCCAAAGACTACTTCAGAATCTGAAAAGAGCCATAAACCTTTGCCCCAAAAATGTACATGGCTACAATTATTGACACTTAAAATGTATAAATCGAACCCCTGTAATTTCACAGATTCCTTGTGATTTACCCCTGATTCTAAATCTAGAATGTTGGACATTTGGGGGCATCATAAAAAGGAATAGAAAAAAAAATCTTCTCTGGTGTCTATTAAATGTGGATAAAAAGAGAAAAGATATTTAATATTTTTGAGTAAAATACTTTATATTCTTATCCCATTTAATTCTATTAGTAGCTCTATATAGTAAGAATAATCTTCAATTTATAGTTAAGGTTTAGAGAGGTCTGGTAATTGTCACACAATTAGAAAGCAATAGGGGAATTTAAAGCTAAATGTATCTAGTTTGCACTAAGGATGACTTTAAGCTTTAAAAGAATTTAAAATAATTTAAGATTAGGGTGCCTGGGTGACTCAGTTGGTTAAGTGTCTGCCTTCAGCTCAGGTCATGATCCCAGGGTCCTGGGATTGAGCCCCAGGTCAATCCCTCTTCTGCTCCCCTCATTTGTGTTTTCCCTCTCTCTCTCTGTCAAATAAATAAAATATTTTTTTTTAAGTTAAAAAATTTAAGATTACATGCCTCTGGTCTGTAGAAAGATGTATTCTTTCTATTGCACCATATAAGCTAACATGTTAACGTACTGTTCAGGAAAAGAAAATGACCACTTTTGTTTAACTATTCTTATAATAGTTGAGTTTAAGAATTTTGATTCCCATCTTTTAGAATTTATATGAGTTAGTTCTTTTAGAATTTAGATGGCATAACTACATCCTAAAGTTCTTAACAAGAGGTGAGGAGAGATGGTATAGTGTATGAAAGGTGGTGCTATGTTACGTGTGAGAAATTGTTCATATTGTAAGGATACATTTGAGATAGAAAAGACTATAGACATGGTAAGATTTGGGTAAGCACATCTCAAGCCAACCAGAAAAGATGCTTTATCTGTGACACCAGAAGCAAGCAAGAGATATAAACATTCCCACCAGAGTAAAAATAGGACTGCCACGGAGGAAAAGATAGTGTCATAGCTGTCACCTGTCTTTAGATATGTAAGCACTGCTTCAGTCCTAGAGCTCTCTCCAACACACTTGGAAATTTCACCTCCTACTTATCCTTAGAGATAAAACCTTAATGTGATCATACCTTACCAATGTTGTGATCCTTGGGCCACCCTTACCATACCTTTATTGGGTTGGTCCTGTAATTCCTACCCTAATGAATTTCATATTGTCCTTAGCACCTTTCAGGGTCATCTGCAATAATCCACGAGTGAAAATATAGCTCTTTAGCTCTCTGTCTTTTGTTTTCCTTCAGCCCATCTGATTGTCGCAGGGTGGAATCAGTACCTTATAGTAGCTTCTAACAGAAGACTCTACAAGAGCAATTCCCATGGTAGCTTATCCTGGGAATTGGATGCTGTCATCACCGGGCAAAGAGGGTCATTTCTCCAGGGACTAAGCCCCTAGAACTCCCAGTTCTCTGCTTCTCTTTGTTTGTATGTAATATGCTTCCTTCACAATATCCACAACAGTGACACATGATTCTCCAACTTGGCCAAGTGTCAGAATCATCTGTTGATTTCAGGATTCTATGCCTTGGGCTTCTAATTTGGTAAATCTGGGAGGGGTCCAGAAATCTACCTATTCATTCGGCTATCTCTCTATCCATGTATCCATCCACTGTTTTTTGTTAACTCCCCAGATTACACTGGCAATCAGTTTGGAGTATCTCTGTACTAGAGAACACACAGAAGCAGGTGCACAGTTGAGATTTTTTTAACTTGGAATATTACCCAGAAACAAATATCTTACCCCCCCAAAAAATCAGAGGCTGGAATATGTTAAAATATATTTTAGGAAGCATGATAACTTTTATTAGGGCAGCTCAGAATGAAGACTGCATGCATATTTGGTAAGATGTAAGTACCCAGTCATGTGTTTTTCATCAACTTTGGTGCAAGATGCATCTGCCAAAAAGTTACTCCTGCTTTCCCTTCTAGTGAACAGACCTACCTCCAAGCTTGAGACTTCTTTCCCAGACTCAGGCTGAATCTTGCCTCTTGACATCACAACATCCAAAGAGATCAAGGCACCATTCTCCTTAAAACTCTGATTTATCATCTGAGCTTCATGTCCAAGACACTTCCCTCAAAGTCACTTGGATGTCTACTCAACCAGATCTCTGCTTTAATCTCAACCCCAGTGGACACATCTCAGGTTTGCCTCTATTCTGAATTATCTTTTTCTATAATATCCTTAATATTAACATCCATTTATAGCTCCTGTTTTCCCAGGAGGTGCCACCATATAGGTTCTCTTTCCAGCTATACTGCCTCACAATTGTGATTTCCTCCAGCTTCTCAGAGTTACTCCATACCTTTGCTCTTGCCACATGAGCCCTGTTAAGCAGGGATACCCTACCTTGATCTGGGAGAAGGAGTAGTTTCTATAAGTCTACAGAGTGCAAAGAAATCATGGGGCTTAATTTAAAAGCAGCTGTAAAGCAAACATCACCACAGGGCTTTCAAAATTCCAAGTGCAAGCTCAAGAAGGAGGATTCTAGAACTTACCATTTTAAGTTCTTCTTGAAGATGCAAGAGATAAAGCAAAGAAATAAAAGAAGTAAAAAAAAATAAAGCTGAGGAAGTGAAAATGTAAGGTCACTCATAGGATAAAAACTAAAAACAAAAAGAGCAAATAATAGAATGCTAAAGATCCCGTTGGTGATTCCATATCACAGTTAATTCGGTTTAGTTTTCCCAGCAAGTTTCTACAAGGTTTTGCCCGTCTGGCTTCATACAGATTACCACATGGAGCTTCGGCTGTTTTCCTTTGTGAGCCCTCAAATCTGCTATTTCCTGATCTCACTAATACATTTTCTTTACATTTCCCTGCAATTCCCAGTGATTTCAACTTCAATTTAGTGTAGGCAGTAATTGGCTCCTGGTTAATTCTAAGCTTCATTCAAGGGGAAAAGATCGATATTGTGTCCTGTAGTGTCTGAGAACCACACTGACTGTGCTCAGAGGGAGCCAGATCTTGTATCTTCAAGACAGAAGTCATGGGGTCTGGTGAACACAGCAAAGCACGAGTCACAAAATAGAAACTGGAAGTAAGTGCCGTTCTTTAGAGTTGGAGGCCAAGTGCACAGAAGCAGCATTTTTCGACCCCCTGCAAAAATCTGTAATAGAATTTTATGGTCTTTGTTTATTAAATAATTATAATCTGTGCACAAGAGGGTACCATTTTACAATGATTCAGGACAGGTGTAGACTATTTTCTCAGATTTTGTATGAAAAATAAATAAGATTTTATATTGAAACATTAAAATAAACATTCTATAACATTCTAAATAATCATGTATTATTCAATGTGTTTTCAAATACATTCTGTTGTTTTATCTTCATGGCAGGAGGGATATAGATTTGATCCACTATATTTTAAAGTGGAGAAGGCAACATTTAGAACAATGAGAATGTCTTGCCACAGATCATTCATCAGGGCCTCAGTGAAGACAGAATCAGAAATTAGATCTCATCATTCTGAGTCCTTGGATCATGTCATTTTCTACTATTATCCCTAATTAATTTATAGCAGTATTTAAGATGTATTCTTGGATAAAAACATCCTAGGACAAAACATACAGACATACAAGC
The DNA here is from genome assembly GCA_003697995.1 of Taxidea taxus jeffersonii. Taxonomy (NCBI): domain Eukaryota; kingdom Metazoa; phylum Chordata; class Mammalia; order Carnivora; family Mustelidae; genus Taxidea; species Taxidea taxus. The sequence goes on along the minus strand of ML104689.1, from coordinate 276,748 downwards.
AGTATATATATGAAATATATGTAAAATAAGATCTATGGTACATGAAATTTTATTAAATTTGAGAGACAATGGAGTCATGTTTAAGAACACAAACAGTAGCTCACAATCTTCGATCCTGTGCTATGCTTCCACTCCTTTGTCTGAGAAATGGATGTAATGATTGTATTTACCTAAGAGTTACTGTGTGGATCAAGAGTTAATACACGGAGAACAGAATAGCTTGTGCAATGGCATTTTGCTTATAAATGTCATTTGCATAAAAGGTATTTGTATAATTATAAAATGCAACAATATGTTAATTAAAATTTAACTTTAAATTTTTAAACATGCACTTTTTCAAGCACAGAAAATAATATAATGGATACCTATATATCAAAATATCAGATTTATATGTTAACACTTTGCTATATTTTTTCCATATCACTTTTGTAAAAAAATACAAAAATAAAACATTACAGATACCACTCTGACCCCACTCCCCATTCCTTCTCACTCCCATCTCAGAGGTAACTACTATTCTGATGTTGGTGCATATCAATTTCAACTATATATCTTTTTAATATGTATACAATCATTTATAGAATTTTAAATTTACATACACATCATCCCATTGTAAAATATCCTTTTATCATTCAACCTGTGACTTTTTTAGATAAACATACATTTTACTGCATGAATCTCTAGGTCATTCATTTTATTACTATGCAATATTCTACCTTATCAATTTAAACTATCCACTTACTAATTTCCCTATTAAAGGATGATGAGGTAGTTTGTTTTATTTTCTTCTATTACAAAAATACTGCACATTTGGGAGAATTATTGTAGGGTCAATATCTGGATATTGATACCAGCCAGGTTATTTCCATACACCCTTACCATATTATCAGATTCTAAGTTTTACCAATTAAAAGTGTGTGAAATGGTATCTAATTACTTTTCATTTGCACTGTCCTGATGACTAGAGGGATTAAGCATCTTCATAATGTTTCCTTAGTTTTATATTTTATATCTTTTTGTTGTTTTTTGAGGAGGTGTGGGTAAAGACACAAGAGAGCAACTAGTAAGCTACTAAAATAAGTGGTCCTTACCTAGTTATAGCCTGGAGACTCACAGTAATTGAATTGACCTCAACAACAGCATCTATAAACAAAAAAATAACCTGTGGTCATTTCAACTGACTCGGCCGTGTTTGTATGATGGCATCCATCTACACGATTCCCATGTGTTTCTTAAAATAACTGGCAAGTATGGAGAAAAATAAAATCATAAAATAAAAATAATTGGAAATAACATGATATATTCCTCTCAAATTGGAGATGAATGAGTAAACTCCCAGACGCCTAGATGGTATAAAATGACCATTCAAATATTTAAGTGAGTTGTGACTATCTGAAAAATTCAATCAATGAACAAGTGAAAAACAGAAAAAGGCCAACATGGCCAGAATCTCTCAGCTATTTCTAAGACTAATATGACTATAAAACAGCTTCTTATTTTTAATTAAGTTTCTATCAATCATATGAAATTTTACTGTGGGGCATCTTCCTAGAACAAATCATCCACTGTATCTCATGGAAAGTTGGAAATGAAAAATCTTCAGTTCTCCATCCACTGGAAATACATTTGCTATTAATTTCCATAGACATGGATACCTCGGGTGGGATGTTTCAAACAAGCACAATTACTTCACTGGCTCTGCATTTTATGATGTTTTGTATTTTTCCCTGATTTATATGCTTTTAGGTTACCCATTAACATGCTTTGTTACATTCCATATAAAATGAAATGAGATCAATGCACATCTTAAACTCATTATGCTGATATTACAAATGCAAATTGCCTGCTACCTACAGAGTAGTTAAATATCATCCTGCAGTTTCCTGTTACTTATGAACAATTTAGAAATAACATCTGCAATTTTAAATATGTTTTCTTTGTCTACTCAACCTTGCAATGCTCCCAAATATACACCCTATCTTGGAGAAAAGACTTGCAAAGTCAAACAGACTCTGATTTCTTCGTTTGCTAGATTATTGGGTTAAAAATAAAAAGCGTTGTCACTTGTTTTCAAGGAAATTCTGAATTGCTTTATTGTACAGCTAACATTTCCATCTGTCTGTTGAAGTATCAATAGAAACACCTTGCTATTCACAGACTGGCCCACACTTTCAAGGAAGCGGCTTTCAGTCTTTAGAGCCTCACGTGATAGCCTAATAAGCACTGGCTCTCTCTGGGCACCCCAAAGCAATGCGTGGTGAAGCCTGTCCCATAAGTAACATTGTAGTATGGTATAAATCAGGAAATGAATACCCAGGTTGGGCTCAGTGCAAAACAGCATTTTCCAGGACAAGGTAGGCTTCGAAAGGACTAACTCTTGTTTGAAAATGTCATGGGAGAAGTCTGCACAATTAGTAGGAGGGACATATTCTATTCTTAATTATCTGGGAAAAAAAAGTTTCACTTCTTTGCCTCTGTTGGACCTCACCATTCCCAAAGACTAATTTCTCAGGGAAAAGACTAAATTTAAGATTAAATTAAGACTAAATTTCTCAGGGAATGAGAATTTATGACTTTTTTTTTTAACTCCACTTCTTTATTTTCACCACTAGTTTATTTGTACACGTTTCCCCCTGGGCCTCATTTCTTTTGTCTGTTTGTGAACCCTTCAAAACAGTAGTTATCTAATCTGATAACAGTAGTTATCTAATCTGAGAAGCTCATCCATTCCTCTGGTCCAGTGGATGGAGAGTTAAGAAGTAAAGATAGTCACTGATGGCACACATTACAAGCATTTCTTTGTGTATTTCTTCCCAGTTATCCAAAGAGGTGACTTCAATTTAAATTTAAAACCAGAAGGAAAAGACTGTTGGAGGAGTGGTTTGGAAGTTATGTATTTATGTATGTATGTATTTATTTATTTTTAAAGATTATATTTATTTATTTGTCAGAGAGACAGAGAGAGTACAGGCAGGAAGAGTGGCAGGCAGAGGCAGAGGGAGAAGCAGGCTCCCTGCGGAGCAAGGAGCCCAATGTGGGGCTTGATCCCAGGATGCTGGGATCAAACCGACTGAGCCACCCAGGCATCCCAGAAGTTATATATTTAGAAGGTCATATTTTGGGGTAGATTGGGCCTCAAACACAGTATAGGAAATAGCTCTTTACTTTAACTGTGGTCAATGGAAGGATGCTCCCAAGTAGAAGGATAATGCAGACTGTGTTATCCATTTCTTTCATCATAATGAAATTGTGTTTACATGTACATCGTGAAATATTAATAAGGACATTGTATTAGTTTGCTAGGATTGACACAATTAAATAGCACAGACTAGGTGGCTTAAATGTTAGAAACTAATTTTCTCACAGTTCTGAAGGTTTTAAGTTCTAGATCAGGGGGTCAGCAGGTTTGGTTTCTCCCAAGGCCTCTCTCTTTGGCTCCCGTGTACAGCCCTGGTATCTCTTCTGTTCTCCAAATTTCCTTTTCTTATGAGAACACCAGTCAGATTGCATAAGGCTGAGCCTGACAGCCTCATTTTAACTTAACTGACTTTTTAAAGGCCCTATTTCCAAACACAGTCATATATTAAGACACGGGGGATTAGGGCTTCAATATATGAATTTGAGGGGACACAATTCCACTCATAAGAGACCTAAGAATCATTATCCTCCATTTTGAATGCTTAAAGCTCAAAATACTTTAGGAAACATTTTGACAAAATGGAGTGTATGGATAGAATCATGAGGCAGTTTTCAATTCTGGTCCTTCTTTCCAACAGAGTACACTTAGGCCAGTTGGTAATGACCAATGCCCACTTAGCATAAGTACTGTCACCTCCTGTGTCAAAAACCGGACTCTAGTTGGTCACCAGTTAGACACCCCAAGCCCAGAGACATGGTCGCTAGGCTTTTTTCACCACAGAAACTATTGCTAATGATAAAAATTGGTAATAAAAAGATCTCTATTTGCCCTATCCAATCCATAACTTAAACTTCAGAACGTAAAACAAGATTATAGATGTATTTTAGTTAATATATTCTCTTTTTCCCTAGACGCTGTTCTGTTACTACAACCTGTGATTGCAGTTGCCCAGTGTTTTTCAAAGATAACATTATTGGTATGTTGTGTAGAAAAATTCTTCATCGTGTTGGACTGTCCTCTGCATGTCTGCAATGTCCCCAGTATTGTGACAACCAAAATGTCCCTTTACACTTCCAAACATCTCTTGACATAGGTTCTACTACCAATTTTAAACCAAAGACAGTGACTGAAAGAGCAACATCACTTTAGTGGCATAACATCTTCTCAAATCCTTCAATATTTTCCAGAGATAGTGCTTCTTAACAAGCTGTGCTTGATCAGAGTCTTGTGGGAGTGCCTATTAAATTTTAACTTGTAGACTGGGCAATATTTATTATAATTTGAAGGAATTTACCCTTTGGCCTTGCATTTCTATTTCTAGAAATTTTAAGATATATATAGGCAAGTACATAGAGATAAGGATACATGGATATTTATCAGAACATTCTTTGTAATGACAATAAGTTTCAAGCTACCAACTGTTAGCAAGAAAAGATTGTTATTAAATATGACGTATCTACCTATTGGAATACTACGTAGCCACCATCATGCTCAATAAGATAGAAATTTTTTAATGGAAAGGTGATAATAATTAAGAAAATAATGCAATAGAAACAGTATTATAATATGATCTCATTTTGCAAACTATTTGTATGTATTAAACCCACATAAAATTATAAGTATATATATCAAGTTTTACAAGTGATTATTTCAGGGTAGTAGGATAAATTAATACATATTTTAACTGTGTGTATGTATGGCACCTGGAATAAAACTTTTTTTGTGGTTCTAACATTTGTACAATGAATATATATTACTTTTATAATTGGGAGAACTTTTTTCAAAATTTTTTTCATCACATTTAATCCATAATTCTATCCTAAGAGGTTATGGATCCTGTTTCAATCATTTAATAAATCTTATATCATTTCTAGACCTGAAAAGGAAAGTTCGCAATTTTTAACCAAATTTTAGATAAAAAGACTCAACTACGCAGGACTAAAGACAGAGTTTTAATTTAAGTCACTAGAAGCATCATTTATTAGTCCATACCCTTTTGGGAAAGTTCATCAGTCATATGGTCCACAAGCAGTTCTGCAAAGATTTAGTGTTAAATGCCTTGCTGAAATCCTAAAACGTATGTCGGCTCCATTGTCCTCAGCATTTAGAGTAGTAATTAGGAAACACTATAAATAATGAGTAAATAAATAGACATTTAATTAATAATGACTTAATTTGTTCTCTGTGAAACTATGCTGTTTCACGTAGTTTCACAAAGCATAAAAACTATGCTTTTAATGAACTGTTCTAGAATCTCTCCTGAACCCCTAAAATGCTTCTCAACATTTTTTTTACCTTCAGACCTTGGCCTATCTGTCTTTTCCTTCTGGAAAGCTCTCTCTTTCCCCTCCCCCATTTTGTCCTGCCTTCTCCCACCACACACACACCCCTTCACATCTTAATCTCTTAATGGACCTTCTGCTAAGAGATTAAAATCTTTCACTTCAGGCTCTTTTGAAATCCTTTTTGTGTTATTTGTATTAATTGCCTATTTATATTGTACATAATCTCCACTAAACTATAAACTCTTTCAATTTATGAACAGTTTCTGCCCATCTCTCTATCCCCAATACCAAATACCAGGTCTGGAACTTCACAGTGCAATAAATGACTGAATCAAAGAATTGGCCCATGTATTACTGTTGGTGGTCATCAGTCACTACCAGTTTTGAGTTTATGAAAGCTTCTTACTGCCCCTTGTACATACTGTAGTGACACTTCCTGTTTGCAATCTTTTGGAATATTTTCCATCCTCTGAAGAATACTTCCAATTCAAAGCCAGGCCACTAGTCTTAAATTTATGTAAAAGACGCAAGGGCTCTCCTTTTTTTTTTTTTTTGGACTTCATTTCCTTTCACTAATACTACTTCATATTTTTTTTATTCTGTATAAAATCCAATTTGGAATTCATATTTAATCATCAAAATCATGAAAGTCATTGCTATAATTTATACTCTTACAAAACAAATCCTTGATTTAAAATTTTCTAAAGTGAGGTAATTTTTCTAGAATTAATAAATACAAAGTCTTTGTATATTAGCATCTTGAAAAACAAAAGAACTTTGGCAAGGAAATCTATCAACTAATTCCTGATAAATATTGACCAGAAATAATTAAATGATAATAATAATCAGAATTACAAAAATAACAAAGTCTGGCTTCTCTTCTCACATTTAAATGCTCTCAACTATAAAATTCTTTATGGACTACGAAATTACAGTTGTTTCCTAGCAGAAGTAATCATTTGTGCTTGTGACCAATTTCTAATTTAAATAGAATTTTAAAGATCTGCCTCTGATTCATGGTATATGGAGAAAAACAGACACACAAAACTGGAATTTTATTATGTGCATTTTTCTGGCTAGCAAACAGGTTTTTCTCAAATAAGTTATTTAACATGTCAACCCTGTCTAATAAGTATCAACCATTTTATTGCCCAGAGGTTATAAAGGGGCTTGTTTGACATTAGCTCTGTTTGCCCTCATGATTCCAAAGACTTTTTCAAAGGAGATAATCAGCATAGAGAGATTTTAGAAAGGAGCACGCAATGTAGAGGTGAATATGAGGTCACACTAATGACTTCCTGAAAAAAAGAGTAAAAGCAAAAGGAAAAAAAATGACAAAAATTTTTAAAACGGTCTTTTAATACAGACCAAAAAAAAAAAAAAATTCCCTCCAAAGTCATGCTGTTTAACACTGCCTCGTTTGGAAGATCAAATACCTAAATCGTGGTCCATAAATCATGGTACATCCTTATAATTTAAATATATAATCCAGTTAGTTCTGAAACACAAATATGTAAAATTCCCTCAGAACAGACTTAAAGAGTAAATACTTTCTTTTGCTGACCATGAAAAGAGCCCTGAGGGGTTTCTGTGAGCTGTAAAATTTTACATCTTACCTTTATTTCACAGAAGGCAAGCCAGTAGAGTCCATAACAAAGAAAAACATTCTCAAAGCAATCCAACAAGTAGGAGTTTAATAGGATCACAGTGCGATCACTTGTTCAGTTTTTTGAGGGATTTTTCATAAAAGAATAACCAATTGGGGTTATAGGTGACTATAATTTCCTATCTTAAACTTTTCTCTATTCTCCTAACTTCTCACAATTTCGATGTGTTATGTTTGCAAATGTAAAAACAACAACAATGATATTTTGCTGTGTGTGTTGAGGATGGGATGGCACAGGTAGGTTAGGATATAAGAGGTTTGGATTAAATTACAAAAGATTGTTCAAAAGTTGAGTCACAAGAAGATTAGGGAAAGAGAAATGTCATTGGTCAGAAAAAGAGTGGATTTTTTTTTTCATATGTGGCTTTTAAAAAGCAAATTACCAGTTGGGATAATTGACTACTTCTAAGTGTGGCAAAGGTAAAGTGTGGGCTTCTTCATGAATAATTCTGGGATCATTTTTATCTAACATCTTATAAATGATCTGAAGCAGAGTGCAGAGTAAAATCTCACAAGTCTTTCTTTCTTTCTTTCTTTCTTTTTTTTTTTTTAGGAAACTCCATCCCCCAACGGGGGACTCAAACCCATGACCCCAACTTCAAGAGTCACATGCTACACTGACTGAGCCAGCCAGGTGCCCCAAGGGGCACATAAGTCTTATAGAGATTGGAGTGGCCAGTGAATGAACACAAGCAGTGGTAGGTTCCTCAGCATCTAGGCAAGCAGCTAGTGAGCCTCTTGAAGGCGGGATTGTAACTTCACTCATTTCTGTATCTCCAGCCCCAGTAATAAGGTAGGGAGGGACTCTATATTTTTGTGTAAAAAGAAGAAGTTTGTAAGGGACAACTACAAAGTTAAGAAGTCAAATAGAACAAATCTAACAGGCATGTAAAAACTATAAAAGTCAGCTGCTATTCAGGGCCCGGCAAAGGGATGTGGGAACGGATGGGAGAGGTTGGCTCAATACTCCCGTGGTGACAAAATCAATCCAGTTCAGCTCGGCAAACATTACACAACACATGAAAAGAACCAAGCACACATACACCTGAAGTAAAAGCAGGCAAAGGGGCCTGGATTAAATCATTCTATTCCCAATTTGAACATAATTTAATTTGTTACAGCCTTGGTTTTAGTTAGCCATTGGCTTTTCGTGTAGAATCTGATAACTCCCGGTTCTTGGAGTGAAGCAACTTTACCGGAGACAATGACCTAGATATGCGTTGCTGCAGACACATTAGAACAAGGCAATTTCCAAGAAAGAAGCCCTGGAGGATTTGGGTGGTGCCTGCAGGAGGCACAGCAAGAGCTGACAGCTACTGTGTGTCTGTCAGGAAGTGTTTGGGGGTATTTATTAAGTCTCCATCTTGTGCCCAGCGCTGAGGATATGGAGGTAGAAGTAATTAAGGATTACCAAAAATTCATCTAGTTAAAAATGCACCCGAAGTTTACATACAGATACATTTAATCCAATCCAAATGAGTCACCTGTGATGGGAATGGAAAGGTTAAAGTGGGGGAGAAGTCCCAAGCAGGAGAGGAGCTGGGACTTGTTTAGTGCTGCTTCTAATGCAGAGGGTTTTTTGTTTGTTTGTTTGTTTGTTTTTTCAATTCCCTTTGGAAACTGCCTTCTGAGGTGGTGAGCATTGTGTTGGATATTTTCAAATTATGGCACAATCCCTTCATCTGAGGACATATATTTATTATTTAAACTTCTCATGGGAAATTTCAAACATATACAAAAGACAAGAGAATCACATAATAAATCACCATGTACCCATCAGTCAGCCGCAACAGTTATAAATCCGTAGGTAATCTTTCTTGGTTTGCCCTTGACCAGTTTCTTCAACTTCAGATTACTCAAACCCAATCCCATACATCATAGTATTTCATTTTTAATATTTTTAAAGATTTTATTTATTTATTTGACAGAGAGAGATCACAAATAGGCAGAGAGGCAGGCAGAGAGAGATGGGGAAGCAGGCTCCCTGCTGAGCAGAGAGCCTAATTCAGGGCTTGATCCCCAGGACACTGAGACCATGACCTGAGCCACAGGCAGAGGCTTAGCCCACTGAGCCACCCACGTGCCTCATTTTTAATTTTTGCAGTTCTTTGAATCACTAAAAAGTAAAGATTCTTTATAAAAATGTAACCACAATACCATATTAGTGGCTTAAATACTATAATAATTTCTTAATATCATTAACTATTTAATCAGTGCTCAAATGCCTCTGTTGTCTCTCTCTCTCTCTCTTTTTTTTTTAAAGAGCTTGCTTATTCAAGTCAGGAATCCAAAAGATTGATGCTTTGGAAATAATTGATCTGTTTCCTAGGATTTTAAAAAGTTCTTTGATTTATAGGCTCTACACCATCACCCTTTATTTTCTCCTTGCAAATTATATTTTGAGGAGTTCAGATTTTTTTCTTTTGTTGTAAGACTTTCAGGCTGCATTTTGGGACTTACATTCCCATGGTGACATTTAACACATTTCTCTATTCCCTTGATTTCCTGTAGGGTGAAAGAGGCTTCAGCAGATACTGGTTAAATTTTTAGAAAGGGCAATATTTGAGGATATATTTATTTTTAATAAACACTCAAACGCCTTTCAGAGCCCAGTGTGATGAGAAAGATGGGGCATCTGTTTGAATAATATAATTTTAGGGGAGTATCTTTGAAGAAATGGGACTCAAGAATAAAAGGATATGCTTACTCAGAAACAGACCCATAAATACAAAGAACAAACTGGTGATTGAAGAGGGGAAATGGGAAGATGGACAAATGGGTGAGAGGGATGGGAGGTACAGGCTTCCAGTTATGGAATGAATGGATTGGGGAGATTAAAGACACAGTGTCGGGAAAATAGTCAATGATACTGTAACAGTGTTGTAAGGAGATGAATGGTAGCTATACCTCTGGTGAGCATAGCGTAACCTATGAAGTTGTCAAATCACCATGTTGTACTCTTGAAACTACTGTAACATTGTGTCAATTAAAAAAAGATTTCTTGGGGGAGGAGTCAAGATGGCGGAGAAGTAGGAGGCTGAGACAACATCAGCCAGCAGGAGATCAGCTAGATAGCCTATCAAACCATTCCGAACACCTACAAATCCAACAGGAGATCGAAGAGAAGAAAAACAACAATTCTAGGAACAGAAAATCGACCACTTTCTGAAAGGTAGGACCAGCGGAGAAGTGAACCCAACGCGACGGGAAGATAGACCCCAGGGGGAGGGGCCGGCTCCCGGCAAGCCGCGGAGCAACGGAGCACAAAATCAGAACTTTTAAAAGTCGGCTCCACGGAGGGACATCGCTCCAGAGGCTAAACTGGGGTGAAGACCTCGTGGGGACAGCGTGGACTCAGGTCCCACGGGGTCACAGAAGGATCGGGGGTGTCTGAGTGTCGCAGAGCTCACAGGTATTAGAGCGGGGAAGTCGGCTGTGGAGACAGAGCCGAGATTTCCTAGTGGTCTGTGACACCGACCGGTGCTCTGTGGCACTGGCCGGTGCTCTGTGCGAGGCGTCCCCACAAGATCCGGGGAGACTCCGACCCGGGAGAGCTCAGGGATCTACAGGGTCCGGAGACTCCAGGTGGGACTCTTCCAGAGACAGAGATGCTTGGTCACAGGCTGGGTGAGCTCGGAGCACTCCCAGAAGCCAGTGAGACGGGACTGCTTAGACACGATTTTCTCTGAGCGCGGTCTGCAGGTGCGCGCAGTGTCGGCGGGCCCGCGGGGTCTGCGGGCCTGCGGTGTCTGCTGGCGCGCGGTGTCTGCAGGCGGACGCGCGCGCGCACTCTCCGGCGCAAACGTGGGCGAGGGAGACTGGAGGGATTAAACGCTTTTCGCGGGCCGGCGGTGTCTGCTGGCGCGCAGTGTCTGCGGGCAGACGCGCGCGCGCACTCTCCGGCGCAAACGTGGGCTAGGGAGTCTGGAGGGATTAAACGCTTTTCCCTGAAGGCGCGCTGAAGACTGGGGCCCCTAGCCCTCTGCTCCTCTGAACCGGAGATTGGGAGGCCGCCATTGTCATTCCCGTCCTCCAGAACTCTACAGAAAGCACGTTAAGGGAACAAAAGCTCCTGAAAGCAAACCTGAGAGGATTACTTAGCCCGGCCCCTGGTAAAGGCGGTGCAACTCCGCCTCGGGCAAAGACACCTGAGAATCACTACAACAGGCCCCTCCCCCAGAAGACCAAAGAATTACAGCCAAGACCAAGTTCACTTAACAAGGAGAACAGCGGATTCTTATCTGGACAAAATGACAAGGCGGAAAAACTCACCACAAAAAAAAGAGCAGGAGACAGGACCGAAGGCTAGGGAC